>VOPJ01015231.1:0-16363 GCA_014673585.1 Semibalanus balanoides
CCCCATCCTCGGAAGAATTATGGATCCGCGCCTGATTACGTATAGGTAGAATAGGTACAGTAATCAATACGACTTTTTCCTCGACAGAAAGTGAATAATTAATCAAAACTATATTTGGTGAATTTTCGGCCTCAGCCCTTTCTCAAACCATTACACACACATTGATAATCAAATATTTAGCTGCCGAAGTTCTAACTTTTTGCCGGTAAACACGTTGGTTGTTTTGCGGAGTCCTAATAACTGACTAAAACACTTATACATCAACTCAATAAATCATCATCATTTCCAACCATTGTCATTAGTCGTTTTCACGATGGCTTATTTTGCGCGAAATGTTTTATAACATTTTAAAGTGTTTTAAAATGTTTTAAGTAGTTGCCGTCTTTCACGATAGGACTAATTTGCGAGAAATGTTTTAGCCCTCGCCCTGCGGTCCCGTAGGGGGAGGGTTAAAACATTTGTTTCGCAAATTAGTCCATCGTGAAAGCGGCTACTACTAAAAACATTTAAACATTTTAAAATGTTTTAGTGCATGGCCGAATACTGTTTTCCCATTGACCATGTGGTCAGTCTTCGGTCATGCACTTAATCGTTGTATGCACTCGTGGCATTAAAGATTCAGTTTATGAACTCGCCTTCGGCTCGTTCATAAACTGAATATTAATGCCCCTCATGCATAAAACTATATTAAAACATTTCGCGCAAAATAATCCATCGTGAAAACGGCTATTGTATCATAGTATCATATAGCGTAGGGTCGTACATATCAAATCACATCATATCGTAACACATCACATCCTCATTGTCAAACAGTGTTGTATCGTAATGTCATAAAGCGTAAGATCTTTACATATATAATTACATATCGTTATACATATAGTTATCGTTATCGTTACAGCGTAAGATCGCTGATCGTTACATATATAATTACATATCGTTTCAAATCACATCATATCGTTACACATCAAAGTTTAACATGGCAAACACGACTCGTAGTAATTGTCAGTCGTCGCAAGACGCAAATGCAAAACATATCTTCATCGTCAGTTAGGTTTCATACCAAAGGTCGCAAGTCGAGCTTCTGATCGTTACTTTGACGGATCAAACAGCATCACATCAAAGCCTGTCACTGTCGGATACTAACTTTTATTTAAGAGCAGTCTGATAATTTCGTAGAAGTGCAGATACATTGCTACGTGAAGAGTGGCAGCATCGCCCCGCGGGTGGAGTTTCCCATTTCAATGGTGGAGCCACTGCTCCACCAATTTTGAGCTTGGCCCCAGCAACCTTGTGTTGTGTCCCCCCCCCCAGGCATCAACTTTTGTGAAGTTTGAAGATTTCCTGACATTTAAATAGTCGAGTTTCACCTTAGCCATGCACAAAATGCTAGACTTGAAGATTTCCTGGCGTTTAAATATAAATTTTTCACCTTTACCGTACAAAACATTCAACCAAAATGACATTTTGACCCACCAGCTTTTTCTGAAAAGCTCCACCCATGCTGATCGCGCTAGAGCTGGTCGTTAAACATCTCACTACCATGCAAATGAATCACAACCACGTCTTCGTCGCGTGCTAACATCGGCCCACAGCCTATGTGGATGACTCAGCAAAGTCAACCATGGCACAATTAAAATTGTACGTTAAATACATATTTTACCAACTTGCAATTCCTGGATCGTCGCCTGTAAGTTAACAAATCGATAAAGATTAAAGCTTAATATCATGAGCAAATGTTTATCCGTTTTGCAACTATGGACGCGTCTTTCACATCAGTGTAAGGGTGTTTTAATAGCCTAAGGGGACTGAATATTCGAACATGAAAAATCATTAAATGAAAGTTTTTGCGTGATGTGGCATTTGCGTGATGTGATTCCAGATCACTCACTATAAAGTCCTGAAACTCGCATAATCTTCAAATGACCTTTGACTTCAATAGAAGCAATATGTGGCCTGATCGGACCACATCGACCGCGCGCCCCATAAGTTCCGCGACAAGGCCCAGCAGCAGCAAAATATGCTGTTTTGACTTCGACCCCATCAATCAGTAAAGTTGGTATCAAAGTCAACTGGAGGACATCCGCTAATAAATTGATGAGTTGTGGCTCGGGAAACGCTGGCTTGAGTAATAAGTTAGCGACAAACGCAGTTGTATTTGGCCTTCCGAACGCACGGTCAATAACATCGGGCGTTTTAACACTAAAAGCGAGCCCAATTGCATTTGGTATGAACAGAAGCGGGATGGATGCCTAAGAAGTCAGCAAGCCTCCCAACCAAACCCTTACAGCCGTGTAAAGGCAGCGGTGACGTCAGGTACGCACTGCGATGACTGAAAGGAATACTGGTCTATACAATAGCTGTGCGGTGAATTCAAAACTTATAACAATCCATTGTCAGTTTGCGCTCCGTTCAGCGCGTCCTTACTATACCCGACCGTATTAGGGCAGTGAATGTTGGACTGCACCGCTGTACATCGCACTGGGTAGACTGCACCGCTGTACATCTTCACTGGGTAGACTGCACCGCTGAACATCGGACTAGGTAGACTGCACCGCTGTACATCTACACTGGGTAGACTGCACCGCTGTACATCGCACTAGGTAGACTGCACCGCTGTACATCGCACTGGGTAGACTGCCCCGCTGAATAAACATCTGCACAAAGGTAGACTGCCCTGTAACCATCGCACTGGGTAGACTGCATCGCTGACATCTGCACTAGGTAAGACGACCCTGTACATCGCACTGGGTAGACTGCACCGCTGAACACGCACTAGGTAGACTTGCACAGCTGTACATCCGCACTTGGGTAGACTGCACCCGCTGAACATCTGCACTAGGTAGACTGCACTGCTGAACATCTGCACTAGGTAGACTGCACCACTGTACATCGCACTAGGTAGACTGCACCGCTGAACATCGCACTGGGTAGACTGCACCGCTGTACATGCACTGGGTAAGACTGCACCGCTGACATCTGCACTAGGTAGACTGCACGCTGTAATCGCACTGGGTACGACTGCACCGCGAACATCTGCACTAGGTAGACTGCCACCGCTGTACATCGCACTGGGTTAGACTGCACCGCTGAACATCTGCACTAGGTAGACTGCACCGCGTACATCGCACTGGGTAGACTGCACCGCTGAACATCTGCACTAGGTAGACTTGCACCGCTGTACCATCGCACTGGTAGAACTGGCACGCGCTGTACATCTGCAGGGTAGACTGCACCGCTTTGAACATCGCATATGGTGCGGGGGGTAGACTGCACCGCTGTACATCGCACTAGGTAGAACTGGCACCGTGTACATCTGCAACTGGTAAGACTGCACGCTGTACATCTTGACACTGTAGACTGCACGCGCTGTACAGGCCTGCACTAAGGTAGACTGCACCGCTGTACATCTTCACTGGGTAGACCTGCACCGCTGTACATCTGCAACTGGTAGACTGCACCGCTGTACATCGCACGGGTAGACTGCACCGCTGTACATCTGCACTGGGTAGACTGCACCGCTGAACATCTGCACTAGGTAGACTGCACCGCTGAACATCTACACTGGGTAGACTGCACCGCTGAACATCTACACTGGGTAGACTGCACCGCTGAACATCTACACTGGGTAGACTGCACCGCAATACACAACTGTGATCTAGCATATGTTGCTGAATATCTTACGCCAAGTTTGAGGTATTTATCGATACTGTTGTGTACTTCTCCGTGGTACACCTCGGTCCGACCCTTTCTCCCAGCCGTTGTGTGATCCAAAGCAGAAAAGCGGCTGTCTAAGCATTACAAGATCCCCTGTATTACATCCAGTCACAGATACAGTGTCCTCATGGTAAGCGGGAGCAGCACGACAGCGCCACTCGGAGAAAACCCGATGCGACACCGGCCAGGTTACATCAGGGGTCCAAACGACAGGGTTTGAGGCTCGGCGTGATCGGCACAGCAGCAGTGCTCGGAGTTCACCCGAGGTACAATGCTAGCCGCCAAGCAATCCCTCGGTGTTCCTCGGTGCTCCCTCGGTACTCGGACCCCGCCGTCCGGTGCCGCACGGCCCAGAGTTCACGAGAGGCGGCACGACACGGGAACGACGGCAGGACGGGAGGATATGCCCGGCAACGATGCTCTGTGTTCACCCGAGGCAACGTTGCAATGTGGCAACTTAAGTCCAGGCAGGAATAAACCGGGCATACAAGGCAGTAACAGTACATAAATCCAAGGTTACTAGAACATAAGGTTAGGCAGATCATGACGTCACTGATACTGAAGCCAGTGAGTGTTCTATGCTGGATGACCAAGGTTTTATGAATGAGGCTGTATGACCACACTGACCCGTTTTTCTGGAATCAGCACACCTCCACCAATCCATAAAGGTACAGCAGGTCAACATTTTTCAGTATTATCTTCGGGGGCCATCTCAAAATAGCGTTATTCTCCATTGGCTCATGTGTTAAAGACCCAGGGCCATGTCTTAGTTGACGTCATCACTTAGGAACGTCCAAACATCTGATGGGGCTGCATAAACCTACCAACCCCCCACCAGCCGGCTGACACAGCAGGTTCCAAGCATGAATCACCGCACCAGCAGCAGTGTGTCGGATGAATCACCGCACCAGCAGCAGTGTGTCGGATGAATCACCGCAGCCAGCATAGCAGTGTGTCGGATGAATCACGCACCAAGCAGGCAGGTGGTGTCGGATGAATCCACCGCACCAGCAGCAGTGTGTCCGGATGAATCACCGCATCCAGCAGCAGTGTGTCGGATGAATCACCGCACCAGCAGCAGTTGTGTGTCCGGGATGAATCACCGGCACCAGCAGGCGAGTGTGGTCTGATGAATCCCGGCACCAGCAGCAGTGGTGTTGGATGAATCCGTTGCACCGCAAGCAGTGGTGTCGGAATGAATCACCGCACCAGCAGCAAGTGTGGTCGGATGAATCACCGACCAGCGCAGTGTGGTCGGATGCAATCACGCGCACCAGCAGCAGTGTGTCGGATGGATCACGCGGCACAGCAGCATGTGTCGATTGAATTCACCGCCGCAGCAGGCAGTGTGTCGGATGAATCACCGCACCAGCAGCAGTGTGTCGGATGAATCACCGCACCAGCAGCAGTGTGTCTGATGAATCACAGCACCAGCAGCAGTGTGTCGGATGAATCACCGCACCAGCAGCAGTGTGTCGGATGAATTCACGCACCAGCAGCAGTGGTGTTCGGATGGA
Organism: Semibalanus balanoides; assembly: GCA_014673585.1. Classification (NCBI taxonomy): domain Eukaryota; kingdom Metazoa; phylum Arthropoda; class Thecostraca; order Balanomorpha; family Balanidae; genus Semibalanus; species Semibalanus balanoides. The sequence continues at coordinate 5,232 of VOPJ01015231.1, forward strand.
ATCACAGCACCGCAGCAGTGGTGTCGGATGAATCACCGCACCAGCGCAGTGTGGATAATCACCGCACCAGCAGCAGTGTGTCGATGAATCACCGCACCAACGCACGCAGTGGTGTCGATGAATCCCGCACCAGCAGCAGTGTGTCGGATGAATCACCGACAGCAGCAGTGTGTCGGAATGAATCAACCGAGCAGCAGCAGTGGTGTCGATGAATCAACCGCACCAGCAGCAGTGTGTCGGATGAATCACCGCACCAGCAGCAGTGTGTCGGATTGAATTCACCGGCACCAGCAGCAGTGTGTCGGATGAATCACCGGAGCGAGAACCAGCAGCAGTGTGTCGGGAAATGATCACCGAACCAGCAGCAGAGTTGTGGTATGATTAATCAGTTCCTGCACCAGCCAGCAGTGTGTCGGATGAATCAACCGCACAGCCAGCCCGTGTGTCGATGAATCAACGCACCAGCAGCAGTGTGTCGGATGATCAAACAGCCATAGCAGCAGTGTGTCTGATGAATCACAGTCACCAGCAGCAGTGTGTCGATAAATTACTGCACAGCAGCAGTGTGTCGGATGAATCACCGCACCAGCAGCAGTGTGTCGGATCGCACCTCGGGCGGCACCGTCCGCCAACTGCTGACCCCTCGTCACCGGCGCACAGCTGACCTCACCCCAGGTCACGTGCCGTGGGTCACAAAAGTCAATCACAACGTCTGCGGTACAAAAGAATCGCGCTACAAAAAAAATAAACCCGGCACCACACCAGCCGCGAACCCACGACCCTTGAATGACAAGCGCATTGCTGCACAGAGATTGTGCAGCACGGCACCGATAGCACCCGCTCGCTAAGTCCGTGACCCCGGACATCACTTTTACCTGCATACAGGTAGAATCACATTCATAACGATATGTTCGTTAAACTTAAGATCTTAACAATAAGTTTTGCATCCAGGGCACTGATGTTGAACTTCATGATAGTTACGGGGTCATAATATCAGACCCTCCCTAAGTTGGCTTCCAACTAGAGGTGGCAAAACGTGGACCCGAGGACCCGGTCTCTAGACCCAGTCTGGACCCAGTTGGTTCAGACTGGGTCCCACCAAATGATACTGGGTACAGACTGGGTCCAACTTATGTTTCATGCTGGTTTCAGGCAAGTCATATCACTGATGCGCAGGTTTCTTTGTGATGCTGGCCAATCTAAACTGTATGTATTTGCAATTACAAACGTTAGTTTACTTGCACTAACTGAATAGTACATATGTTTTCAATATTAGTTGTGAGACAACATTTTGCTAGTTGGGTCCGCTGGGTCCGAGCTTGCCTTGCATCGGGTATAACTGGGTCTATTTTTCAGTTTTTGAGACCGGGTCGGGTCTGGGTCCCAAAAATATGAACTTTTGACACCTCTACTTCCAACCTTCCATTTTACTCAGTTTGCTCCAGATGTTAATTGCATATGTTGACTGTTCTGCTACGTTCTTGACCGTTAACCATTTGTAAGCATTCACTGCAGACAGCAACTACCTATTTGAGCTCCTGCTTTGGAAGAGATATCTTCTAGCGACTGTGAAGTTCCTGTTTTGGAGGAGATATCTTCTAGCGGTTTCTGAGGAGTTCCTGTTTTGGAGGAGATATCTTCAAGCGGTTTCTGAGAAATGAGCTAAACTATGGAAGAAACTTCAGACGAAAGTGGCAATTTGGTACTCTGGCATCAGCGTTTCACATCAATGGTATGCAGAAGGCTTCGTTCTGTGAAATCTGAGCGCTGCCCGACTTCTATGTGGTTCGTAACTGGTCGGTCATCTGAATGTCAGTGACATGTACCTCAACGGTCCGTCGATCTGTCTTAGATCGTCGGCATCATATAAAAATAACATAAATGTTTTATTGATGCTAATAGGGTTAATACTGTTCGAATTTGAGAATGTTGCTCAAGGGGGGGTAGTTTCCTGTTCAGACTTCAGACCCCCCAACCCAACCCAACTAGCCATCAGCCCCCCTAACTTGGACGAGGAAGCTGGTCAAATCCGGGGAGAAATATGTATTTTGAGGATTTTGGTGTTACTTTAAAGGAAATAGTTCACCTTGGATTTTTTTGTTTTTTTGCAAACACAATTTGACTATATTTTGAAATACAACTTTTTTCATAATATCAAAAATAGCCATACACCGCGCCGATTCAGGACCAAAGGACGTACATTATTAATTTTATCAAAACTATATGTGTACTCTCCGCAACGTCAAACGTGGCTCAGCCAAACAGATATTCGAAAGTAGTCGCGTAAGGTTACTGTATAGCCTCTGCCCAGGTGTGTGAGGCCCACATTCTTGACATTCCTTATTCATGGCCCATATTCCTTCGACAAAAAGTCAAATAGATTCGGCTGGAGAGCCCTTTCAGTGCAGAAAACTTGCAGTTAGGGTTTTTTTTCAACACGGGCTACAAAACTGCTATCTCAGTTCAAAACCCATGTTGAAGGTGAACTATTTCCTTTAAGTGATTTTTCCCAGCTCAGCTCCCCCCCCCAACTTTTCTGGACAAGCTACGCCGCTGATATCGCTTAAAATTGGACTCTGCACCTGTCAAACCTTTGTCAAGTCGAATCCCGAGTCCCATCAATACATGTATGTAGCTACTTACTGTACATAGCTCAAGCGTATATTTAGTATTCATGAATGGCGTTGCCCTCACTATGTGTCTATATCTGCCCTCATTCTTATACTACGAGGAGTAGGTAGACTGAGGGTTACCAAACATTTCACATTCCGACTATGCCTTTGTATATTTATTCCGAGACTGAATGACTGTATGATTGCATGGCTGAACTGCTCAACTTTCCAATACACCAGCGAGTTTAATCGTCTTTCACCCTGGTGATTCCATATACCTACTTAGGCGAATTTCCTAAGGAACAGATAGCAAGTTTCATAGGCAAAGGAATGGGGGCTGCGGATTGTACATGCCCCCCCCCCATTTTTCAGGCTGGAGCCAGCGAATGGTTAACTGCCCCCCCCCTCCCCGTTTCACGCTTTTCAACAGATTTATCCTCGCCGTCACTGGTTTCGATACTCAATCTTTAAGTTCGAAACATTTTATATTATAGAATTTTATCATCCCCTCAATACCCCATAACCCCATAGCGAAAGATCGGCGATATTTGGAGGTGGACAAGGCTCACTTTTTTAATTTAGGATCCAAAAACATAACTGCCTTCTTTCTATTTCAGTTATTTAAATTCTACATCACTGATAGTAGCGTTTCCTGAGATGGCTATTTGCGCGAAATGTTTTAAACATTTAAGTGTTTTAAAATATTTTTAGTTGTAGCCGTCTGCCACGATGGACTTAATTGCCAGAAAAATTTTTAGCCCCCCCATATGGTGTCCACGTAGGCGAGGCGTTAAAACACCTTTGTGTCAATGTAGTCCATCGTGAAAGCGGGCTACAAACTAAGAACATTTTAAAACATTTTAAAATGTTTTAAAACATTTCGCGCAAAATAATCTATCGTGAAAACGGCTATTGGTTCCATATGAAATATGAATGAATTGATTTTGGAAAGCACGGCACTGTACAATGTACAATGTCTGATTTAAGTTGTACGGCTCGCTGATTTCACCTGCTAGGCGACTTTGGACAGAAAGGCTCTACAGGATGCCTCCAGGGCTCGTTGATGGCGACCGTCTGCCAGAAGTTGACACGCTCCTCGAATAGCCGTTCGCCCAGCGTTAGCTGCGAGTCCAACCGCATGTGCCGCTGGCTCTGCTCCGTGAGGATCGGCCAGTCGGGCGCGTCCGGCGAGTCCGAGCTGGGTTGGCCAGTCCTCGCGAAGCTGGTCCACAGGCTGACCATGTTGCGGATCATGCCGTGGTTCGGAGTGCCAGGCTTCTCCAGGGGGAGCCCCGTTCGGCTGAACAGGTACATGAGGTCGTCGCCGTGTCCTGGGTCCGTGTCAGGAACGTTCAGAAAACTGATGTTGGCAAAGAACAGGCGGCCCGGCCCCTTGTACTCGAACACGTAGCGGTAGACGGACGTGTGTCGGGACGCGAGGCTGGTCTCCACCGACATCGGGGCGTTGAAGAAGCGATCGCTGAGGACCTGAGCCGCCGGGAGGAGACTGGTGATCCCTGGGCTACCCTCCTCGGAGTAGAAGTCCCTCACTTTGAGCGTCTCTGCTGTAGGGTCGGCACTGCAGTCCAGGATGTTGGATGCCGTTCTGGTTGTTATATCTGCCAGCAAACCCCAGGCGATGATATTCCCCGCGAAAATTCCTTTAAGGATTGTTTGATTGAAAACAAATAGTGGCACAAAGAACCACCCTTCCTCTTTCGTGGTGCCATGCATCCACGGCACGAGGTTGAAGTCTCCTCTCTCCAGCAGGCGCCTTGGGTCCTCAGGCAGCAGTGGATGCTTCACCTCGGCGTCCACGCGAGGTTGGTACAAATGCTTATCAGGCCTGGCGGTAGCCAAGAGCGCCTGTGTCGGTACCAACCTCAGACAAGCAACCATTGCTTCAACGTTGTCAGTAGGGCAACTCAGTGTCTCGGCCAGCTCCTCCGTGAACCCCGCTCTCCTCCCACTGGCACCGAAGCTGGCTATCGCCGTGCCCGACTGGCTGATGGCGTGGTGGAACAAGCCTTTCGCCAGAGGACTGAGCACCAGAAGCGAGACGCTGGCCGCTCCGGCCGACTCACCGAAGATCGTCACCGCCTTCGGGTCTCCTCCGAAGCTGGCGATGTTGTCCTTCACCCACTGCAGCAGCATCACCTGGTCGCGGAGGCCGTAGTTGCCGGGCGCGGTTTTGTCGTGGGTCGTCAGGAAGCCGAACGGTCCCAGCCGGTAGTTGAACGTCACCAGTACGATGTCCTCGTCCATCAGGTAGCTGGGACCGTAGTAGCGGTCGTCTCCGCTGCTACTAATGAACGAGCCGCCGTGGATGAACACCATGACGGGCAGACAACCGGCTTTCCTCCTCCGTGGCTTCACCTTCCGCGAGTAAACGTTGACGAACAGGCAGTCCTCGACCCCTTTCAGGGGAACGTCGCTGAATGGGTCGATCTGCGGACAGACACTGCCGTGCTGGCTGGCTTTCAGCGCGCGCCGCCAGCCAGGGTGGCGCTGAGGGGGCTGGAAGCGCAGCTCCCCGACCGGCGGCCGCGCGTACGGGATGCCCTTGAAGGCGACGTACTTCTTCCCGGCGGCGCTCTTGCAAGTCCAGCCGCGGACCGGGCCCTCCCTGGTGCGCGCTATCCGGGATCTTCTCGATAGGTTGCAGGGGTAGCCGGTAGCTGCCACCGTCAGTAGCAGAGCACACAGCAGTACCCGCAGCATGGCGACGTTACCACTACCGGAGAGAATGTGCTGTGCCGCCAGTCAACTCACACTACTCCACCGCCGCTGTCGGCTGCAGACTGAGGGGACTGTCAGCTGGCCTATAAACCGGCTGACATCCGTCAGCTGGTCACTGGCGGATCCAGAACGTGGGCATGGGGGGCTAAATTTCAAAAAGTTTCATCAAATTCGAAAAACTCATCGGATTCGGCTTGCTTGTACCTTACTGAACGGTTTAAAACAAATATGCCCTAGTAAATGTTTATTAGATTTCCCTCTACAGTGGAAAAAATTACAAATTTCGCCGATTTCAGGCAATATGGGGGGATAAAGCCCCTGCCACCCCTCTGGATCCGCTAGTGCAGCTGGTGATCAGATGCACCCACACTCAAATTACATAATACGATTTTTTGGCTTAGTGTCTTTAACAAGACAGTTGGATTACACCCTGTGCCCTGCACCGTTTCTGAAATATGCTGTCAAACCGGTTAGTTATACTCGCCTACGGTTTAACTCTCGCCCTACGGGGGCTGAGTTAAACTCCCGCCTGACAGGGGCCCTGTCAGGGAGAGCGCCTGACAGGGTCCTGAGTGTTTTCTTGAATAACTTTTTACACATAACTTTTTACACAACTTTTTCAATTCTCCTCCATCTTTTTCACGCATCTTTCTGAATTTTTTGAATAGCTCAGTTTAAAAGTATTATACGCATGCTGTCGAAATTTCATTGAAATTGGTTAAAGGAACAAGTTCACGTTCTACATGGGTTTTGAACTGAGATACCAGTTTTGTAGCCCGTGTTGAAAAACCCTTAACCCTCGCACCGACGGGGGTCTGAGCCAACTTCGAACCGACGGGGGGGGGCGGATAACCCCCCCCCCCAGAGATCTTGAAAACTACGCAACGCAGCGAGAAGCGGAAAACGGCGTGAGGTAGGCCGTGACGAGTACTAGCGAAAAATACTTAGCTAATTTTTTGATCAGGTCAATATTGAGGTCACCAGAGGTCAAAAAAGGTCAAATTTTCCCATATTTCGAGTAAATTGAGCTACTGCTTCACTGAATCCGGGGCTATCTCAGTAACTAACAAGCTAGGGCAATCCGAAAAAAGCACTGCAATCTCTTGAAAACACTCTTTTGCTAAATGTCCTCAGATTTGAGATCGGTTCAATACTTAAGGCTCGAGGTCAGCGTACGGTCCAAATACTTTATTTTACTGAAAGTTTTTTGTTAATACTTCTTAAGTTTTAAAGCTAAGAGAGTCATTTTGCCACCTATCGTGTTTCTCACATCACGGCACATCGAACCATATATCGTATGATCTAGCTAGGTCAAACTAAAAAAAAATGCCTGACCAGACCTGAGGTCATGTCAAGGTCAAGTCAAATTTAATGTCTATCGATGGAGGTTGACAAGAGAAACAGAAGGTGAAAACAAAAGTACTCTTATATTTACGTAGAACATGCGCTATTTTTGTTACAAAAATCCAATATTGAAGGCTTTTGGCACCTTGGATCTTGACCTTACGAGGTCGGAAGAAAAATCACAACTTAGCATTCTTATACTTTCGCTCAGAATCAGTATATTAGGATTGAATGAACTGGACACATTTAGCCCAGGTTTTGTTCGATGGTGGCATTTCAATTTTAATCTCCCTAGGGACTTATAATGGGAGGTTTCAAACAAATTGCATGACCTCAGGTGCATACCGTATACTAAAAAATACAATATACACGAAACTGTAGATATTCGAAGGCCTCCGTTGCAACGTGAGTTTCCCAAACTGTTTCGGGTTCACCACCTGTGGCTGGCAAGGATGTCAAGACTTACAAAAAACGCGACTTTGCAGTGTCAGGTCGATCTTCATGTTGACCTGACAAGCGTGATCCTTGAAAAGCTTAGAAGTCATTTCTTTAGAAAGTGTGGGGTTTGAGTGCCCGAACAGCTATCCAAATTTGGCGGCGCTTACGCGCGCCGTTTTTGCCGCTAGTCCGGAACAAACCTCTCTGGGGGGCGGATTATCGCCCCATCGCCCGTTCGTGGCGGACGGCTTTAACTGCAGAGTTTTCTCGGCTGAAAGGGCTCTCCGCCGAATATGATTTCTGACACTTCTTTGTCGAGGATGTGGGTCATAAATAAGGAACGTAGAATCCGTGCGGCCCTCAACTACACACTGGGCAGAGGCTATACAGTAATCTTACGCGACTACTTTCGAATATCTGATTGGCTGAGCCATGTTTGACGACGTTGCGGAGAGTACGCATATTGCTTTTATAAAATGAATAATGTACGTATTTATGGCCTAAATCGGCGCGATGTATGGCTATTTTTGACATAATGAAAAAAGATGTATTTCAAAATATAGTCAAATCGTGTTTGAAAAAATCCAAGGTGAACTATTTCCTTTAAGTTGTTTGGGAGATATGACGTTTTAGTGACGTTATGTTTGTGAAAAACGACGAACGTTTGACAAATTGTTTAAAAAATCGAGTTTTGCAGCAAATAGCAAACGGCAAACGAAAAAGACAAAAAAACATTGTCTTAGATGGGAATCTCGAAACTCAAACGTTCCTACGCCTATGGCAATTGGCAGGTATGAAACGGAAAATTATTTTTAAGCAGCATTTGAAAAGAGCTCAGCACTCAAGTAACACCTGAACATGTCAAAATAATGGACTCATCTAATGAAAATTATAAGACGGTATCGATATATAATAAGGTTTACCTATGCAGCCGGCCGCCGGATCCCGGGCGCACTTGGCGCCCCCCACCGCGCGCCGCCCCCTGAGGCCGGGACTTCCTATGGCGCGCCCGTAGGGCGCGCCGGAGAGCGCAGACTTTTGTTATTGCTGCCCCCCCCCCTGACCGAAATCCTGGATCCGCGCCTGCTATGTATGAATAAGGTACCTACCTAAAAATTAATTTTCGGTAAACCCAAGAACGCATGGCTGCCGACTTTCACTGTACAGTTACAACCCGCAGCGTAATTTATTCGACATTCAATTCTCCTTGAGTTGGCGTCAGACTCTCTTATACTGCCTTCCCCTCCCCTGGCCGTCGCATTGAGGAACACAACAGAACACATCTTTTCCGTTGCAACTCCGCCATTGTTTACTCGCGACGAGCTCTCGCCTCGACTCCGCTGCGGCGCAGACCCTACTCTCTATGCGCCGTGGCGTCCGTCGCTTCGCCCACGTGATCCTAATGGCCCCTGCTTACGAGCTCACGTCGACATTGCTGACGTGATATGGGTGCATCTTCCTTCACCCGTAAACACTCACACGATTGATTCCGGGGCGGGCTCTCGTGGCCGCTAACTCTACTTATAACGCAGTGCGGCCCACTAGATGGCAGCACGAGCCGGCGCGGTCAATGGCGGCTGGGTGAGGCTCAGTAACTGCGCGCTGCTCCTTGTATGTTCGGGCTATCAGCATGTGCAAAACACCGTGCTATCGGCCGCTAGCCTGAATCGAAGTTGTTCTGCCGGGGTTCTGCATGTTTCGGTTGTTGTTGGTCTGTGGTTTTTATTTCTTTTGTCTTCGTCCGGTTTGGTGTTCCGGTGGGGTGTGGTTTTTCCATGTCTTTTTGCACGCCGCTTGTTGCCAACAAGAGTTCGGCTTACTGAGCCCTCGCGCCCGTCACCTCACTCAAACAACTTGCACTCCCCAACATTACTACCCTTCCACTTGCCTTCCACACCTACCAACCACCGCACTGCTTCGCCACCGGTCTTTCGTTCAGTCGGCGATCACTGCGGCCCCAGCCTCTCGTCTTCCCTCGCCCCTCCCTCCCCCTCCCCCGCTCCTCGGCCTCGGTGCAGAGGCAGAGGTGGGAGTTGTTTGGTCGGGTTTGAGCATGACTTGGATCGCAGCGAAAGGTGCAGCAAAGGGCAAACGTCATCGCCCTCCGTGGAGCTCGAACGGACAGTAAACAACTGAAAGACAATAATGCGATTACGATATACGCTAAATACGCCAAAGTGGGAGTTTCTGGGTAAACGTTGACCATTGTCGCCGACCGTTCTGCAGTTTCCTTGGTGTTGGGCTGCGCAATTTTCGTAGCGAAGAGGTCAGATTGTGGTGTAAAGTATGAAGATTTTTTTGAGAGTTTATTGGAGCTCCTAGAAGTCAGAATGAAGAACGTAGTTATTAGATGAGAAGTTGATATTGATGAAACACACGCACAGGAGCCGGCTTACTAGTCGACTGTCCGCGGCGTTCCAGCCCGCCATTGTTACTGCTTACGAGGCAGGCCTATCAGTTCACGAACACCGCTCAACACCACCGTGCTCTACCAGCCGGCGGGGTCATGGCCACCGAGCCACGCTCTCGGCGGTTTTTCAATAAGACTGCCGTGGCCGGTCGGCCACGACAAAATACGCTGCGCATACAAGAAGATACAATACAAATAATTACTGGCCGAGATTGGGTTGTTGATTTGTATTTTATGAGATTTTACAGCGAGCTACCGATCTGCATTGGCCGGCGCACCAAACGGAGAGCTGGGGCTGAAGAATGATAGAGAAATAAACGAAGCTACTACTACTGGCACCACAGCTCGCCCACGAGTAAAATCTATGTTTCATAACTCATTATGGTACGGCGCACTCGGCACTCGGGTGAGTTCGCGTCTCCACCCGATTGCGTTGGCTGGCCGCCGTGCGGGCACCGAGTTTTGTCCACTGTGAATTTATGGGAACAGGTGTCGTCGTGGGAACCGCTGGTTGCTACATATATGGTGAGGCTTACCGGGCCCGATTGCTCGGCAATTTCCCGGTCGGTACCAGACATGGTTTACCCACTATTATTGTTCTTATTTAATTTCTATTAGGCAGCGGCGGCGCCACCAGGGAGAGCAAGGCATGCCCTGTCGTCGAACAGGGGAGGGGCAAACATATCTCCCCCTTGCCATTGGAGGCCCCTCCATCATGCTTCTAAGAGGCCTGATCTCGCACACGCCATCGCGGAGGTCACAGGGGCTCCTGGAAGCCAGAGGGCTTCTATGGAGGTCAAGCGATCTCTGAACGGCTGAGGAGGCCATCTGGAAGTCAGAGGGGAGGTCAGAGGTGGATCTGTGGAGGTCAGAGGTGAGCCCCTGAAGGTCAGAGTGGTCTATGGAGGTCAGAGATGCCCCTCAGCCCCTGAAGTCGAGAAGTGATCCTCTGGAAGCCAGAGGAGAGGTGAGAGGAGCCTATGGAGGTCAAAGGCCCCTTCTCAAATGGAGGTCCCCTCTCAAACGGAGGCCCCCTCTCAAACGGTGGCCCCCTAAATTTATACTTCCCCCTGACAAAAATCCGTGGTGCCGCCCCTGATATCAGGTATATGTTGTATTCTGAAATCATATGGCCGACAGCTCGGTCGGTGCCACTTCGCTGCCGTTTATTCCTTCTCCCTCATCCGCTGCAGGCTGCAAAATGGTTCGGAGTGGGTCGAAGAAGCTAGGTGTAGTAAAGCGGTATAGCATAACCAAACTAAAAAAGCATAATGCGTTTTGCCGTTATAAGATGCGATGCTGCTCAAAACGGAACACTTTGAATACCTTCTGAAACATTCCTTTGGCTTACGTATGTATTATTTAACGGAGGAGAGTTATATTTTGTATGCATTCTTCATTCCTTGTACCAAGTAAGTTATTAGCTCAGGATGAAATAGTTCGACTATAATTGCAGGTACTTTAACCCGCGCACTGCAGGGGGGGTTGATTTCCGCCCCCCCCCCTCAGGTTTTTCGATTATCTCGGATTTTTCGAATCGGTGACCAAAGGTCAGGTCAATTTCCTGACCTCCCCATTATAAGTGAATG
>VOPJ01015232.1:0-16365 GCA_014673585.1 Semibalanus balanoides
GGACTCGACATTTCATAAGTGGGGCATCACGATCAGGGCATACCGCATTTGCGGTATTTGCGGTAGCTACGCGCCTGACGGGTGACCTTCCAGGTCAAGTGAATGACCTAAGATCGACCATTTCCAAAAATAGCGATTTTGCTCTGTCCGTCGTCATTGTTAAAGTGATAAAAACAAAATGATTTGTTTAGCGTCAAGTTTTTGGTCGTTGAATGCTAACTGACCATATATCGATTTTTAGGTCTAGGTTGGTTAATAGCCTCTTAGTCACGGAAATGGTCATCATAGATGATAATTGCTATTGGCGATTAGCATCAGCAGCCTCGACTCGATCACGTCCAGAATAGCGATTGGAATTCCTCAAAATTAGAAATTGATAAATCTAAATAACAAGGCATGATCATAGAACAGTTGTGTCTCACCAATACATACAAAGTATTTATTTGTTCGTATCTGGCCAACTTAAGTTAAACAAAAAATATTAAAAAGTACGTCATAAGTTTCTTCCACTTAAGGAACCATCACTCAGTCAAAAATAGAGATATTGCTTTGACATTTAGTTTTATGGTTGTTTGTAATCAGTTTTCTCACACATAATCTGTTTCTTCAAATATCTTTGCAAATATTGATTTTGTAATATTTTTCCAAACATTTTTTTTTATACTTTTTGGGGGTCAAAAACCAATTTTGGGGGGAATTTGTATTTTTACCATTTTAAAGAAAATTGTTGTATGTCGCTTCCGTCTTTCGTTTGCAATTTGCTGCAAAACTATATTTTCTACTTTTTTATCTAAAATATTTGTCATTTTTACCAGCATAGCTATATATAGTAAGGCATGCATGCATGAAGGCAGAGGAGGCGAGTTATTTCATTTTGTGTCCGGCAGACTGATAAGCATTGTTGTTTGCTGCAATAGTAAATACAATTACTTACCTGCACTCTTTCTGTTGGACTTAGTTATTTTTATTTCTGATTCTACTTGCGGAGGTGAATTCGAAGGTCAAGCACGTGCTTATCCTGCAACGCTTTCAGTTTTTTATTATGGAAGGTGAGAGTTTTTCTTAGTTATGTTAAAATATTTTCACGTAAGCCTATAACATCGTGTTATTTTACGGCAAATTATCAGTGTATACTTTTGATAATCAGTGAGTGAAACGGCAGTTATCCCTGAAACCCACGCATTCAAGCAAGCAAGCAAGATGCAGACGGATTTTGGCCCATCTATAAGACTACGTCGTTTGACCGCTTCGCGGTCTCAGTCACTCCGTCTGACAAAACGTCACTATCTCCAAAACTACTTGACCAAATTTATCGGAAAATTAAAAGGATACGTGTAATTGTTGTAAACTCAGCTAAATAAAAATTCAGCTATATGTGAAACTTTAATTAGCTGAATTTTAATTGCGTAAAAGCAATTTCAGAAGAAAAAACTCAAGGGGGCCTGTCAACCCCCACCCCCGTTAGGCGAGGGTTAATGACTCACCCGTTGACTGAGTCACCAGAACAGTAACAACACTTGTGCGTGTCGCCTGACTTATCACATGGTCTGTAACCGAGAAATCGTAAACATGTTTACAGCAGAGACATAGGAAATGATGCCATATGTGCCGTGTTTTCAGGTTCACATCAATATTAACCTGCCCACGTGCCTACGTGCCATCGTGCTAACGTGACAATGTGCCCACGTGCTCTCGTGCCCACGTGCCTATGAGCCTCTGAGTCTCTGTGCCTCTGTGCCTCTGTGCCTCTGTGCCTCTGTGCCTCTGTGCCTCTGTGCCTCTGTGCCTCTGGCCTCTGTTGGCTCTGTGCCTCTGTGCTCTTGTGCCTCTGTGGCTCTGTGCCTCTGTGCTCTGTGCCTCTGTGCCTCTGTGGCCTCTGTGGCCTCTGTGGCCTCTGTGGCCTCTGTGGGGCCTCTGTGCCTCTGTACCTCTGTGCCTCTGGTGCCTCTTGTGCCTCTTGTCTCTGTGCCTTGTTGCTCTGTGCTCTGTGCCTCTGTGCCTCTGTGCTCTGTTTGCCTCTGTGCCTTCTGTTGCCCTCTGTGCCTCTGTGCTCTGTGGCTCTGTGGCCTCTGGTGCCTCTTGTGCGCTCTGGTGCTCTGTCCTCTGTGCCTCTGTGCGCTCTGTGCCTTGTGGCCTCTGTGCCTCCTGTGCCTCTGTGCCTCTGTTGAGCCTCCTGTGGCCTTGTGCCTCTGTGCCTCGTGGCCTCTTGTGGCCTCTGTGCCTCTGTGCCTCGGTGCCTCTGGTGCCTCTGTGCCTCTGGTGCCTCTGTGCCTCTGTGCCTCTGTGCCTCTGTGCCTTCTGTGCCTCTGTGCCTCTGTGGCCTCTGTGCCTCTGTGCCCTGTGCTCTTCGTGCCTCTGTGCCTCTGTGCCTGCTGTGGCCTTGTGCTCTGTGCCCTCTGTGCCTCTGTGCGGCTCTGTTAGCTCTGTGCCTCTTGTGCCTCTGTGCCTCTGTGCCTCTGTGCCTCTGTGCTTCTGTGCCTCTGTGCCTCTGTGCCTCTGTGCCTCTGTGCCTCTGTGCCTCTGTGCCTACTGTGCCTCTGTGCACTCTGTGCCCTCTTTTGTGCCTCTGTGCCTTCTGTGCCTCTGTGCCTCTGTGCCTCTGTGCCTCTTGTGCCTCTGTGCCTCTGTGCCCTGCTGTGCTCTGTGCCTCTGTGCCTCTGTGCCTCTGTGCCTCTGTGCCTCTGTGCCTCTGTGCCCTTGTGCCTCTGTGCCTCTGTGCCTCTGTGCCTCTGTGCCTCTGTGCCTCTGTGCCTCTGCGCCTCTGTGCTCATGTGCTCCTTGTGCTCCTTGTGCTCCTGTGCCCCTGTGCCCTTTTGCCCCTGTGCCCCTGTGGGATATGATATAGGAAGGAGATATGAGACAGAGACAGAGACAGAGACAGAGACAGAGACAGAGACAGAGACAGAGACAGAGACAGAGACAGAGACAGAGACAGAGACAGAGACAGAGACAGAGACAGAGACAGAGACGAGACGAGACAGAGACTGAGACAGAGACAGAGACAGAGACCAGAGACAGATGACAGAGAACAGAGACAAGACAGAGACAGAAGACAGAGACAGAGACCAGAGAACAGAACGAGACCAGAGACAGAGAACCAGAGACAGAGACAGAGACAGAGAGCAGAGACAGAGACATGAGACGCACGCGCGGTCCTGCAGCGGGACGAGAAACACGCGAGCGGCAAGTAATCGTAACGCTGCAAAACGACTTTAAGCGCCGGATCGCTCATGCTCGCATCGACCTCTTAATTACACCCTCCGGTTCATCAAACAACAAGAAGATGTGGGACAACATGCGGGAGTACAGCTCATCAGCGTACAGCTCATCGGCGGCCGCGTCGTCCCAACCGAGCAGCTCGCTAAACTCCGACGAGTGTAATGAATACTTCGACGGCGTCGGCCGTCACATAGCTAACGAAATGAGTGGGCGTTTGTGCGAGCCAGTGAATCGGTGACCACCGAGAGTGTGCAGATCTGCGTGTATCCGTGACCGCTGCCCATGGGCGTCCAAAGCGGGGGGGACGGGGACGCTCCCCCTAGTTAAATAATCAGAGTGGGACGTCCCCTCCAAACGAAGCCTTGCTTGATATTTTTTTCTTAATTCTTTCTTAAGGGACACTTGGCACTCTTAACGATATATATTTGAGTTGAGTAATAGCCATTTTGGCTGCTTGGGCATTGAAATTATGTATTATGGTTATAGTTAAAACAACCACCGAGGTCCGAATCACAAAGAAATTTTGAGTTTGATTTTGACATCTGGTAAAATACCGCCAGCTCCCCAGTGTATTTTGAATGGGGACCAAGGTCCGATGACGTCCGTCAACTCTTTACTATAATGTCTGATGGTAGTGACTTGTTTTACATTTCGCCATACATTGAGCCATAACACTAGTCATACATTATGGCAAGCGTGAAGGGTTTTCTTTTATTTCCCCATAAATTCCTTCATATGACGTCATCAGCCCCAAATACTAAAACGTATTTTTTTAATGAAAATTGAGCACTTTTTGTGAGAAACGAATGTCATAATCGTGTTCAGCAGCAATTACTTCATATTTTGCAACAAAAATGGCGTACATTTGATAACTTTTTGGAAGGCGGTAGTGTCCCTTTAAGGATATAAAACCTAACCTTCACCCTATGGAGGCTGACAGGCTCCCCTCTTGAGGTTTCATTTGAATAACTTTTTACTTCTTCGACGCATCATGCTGACATTTTTAGTTGCTGAATTAACAGCAATTACACGCATTCCATAAAAAATTGAAGTGTATACGACTATTACATCGTAACCTATGACCTTTTCGTCAAGGTCATGTCAGACCGCAATGGGCCATTGACCTGACTCCAAAGCTCACCAGATGACCTAGGTGCTCAAATTGGGATACCTTTGGATTTTACTTATGACAGGCAACACGTTACCATTTACGTTGTTTCTATATCTCTCTCCGTTCGGAAGTCATACTAAGCGCTATAATTTATATAGCGCTTAAGTTATACTAAGCGCCCCCCAAGTTAACATGTTAGAGGAGGCCCTACCGTTTGTTAAAGGGACACTGCCACCTTCCAAAAAGTTTGCAAATGTCCGCCCGTTTTGTGGTGCAAAATATGAAGTATTATGCGCTGAACACGAATTATGACATTTGGTTTTTTCACACAACATTGCTCAAGTTTATGAAAAATGCGTTTTGATATTTGGGCGATAACGTCCATATGAAGGATTTTTTTGGGAAAAAAGTAAACCTTCACGCTGCCATAAGTTGACTAGTGGTATGGCTAATGTCAAATGGCAAAGGGTAAAAACAAAGTCGACTGTAAATAAATTAGCAAAGACGAGACTAGCGACAGTCGGCTCACGGCCCACCATTCAAATACATTGGGGACTGGGGATGTTACAGATGTCAAAAACCAACTCGAATTTTATCTGTGATTTCGACTCAGTGGTTGTTTTTTCAACTTATACGCATATCATAATTGCAATGCCAAGCAGACCGCAAATGGCTATCTCAACTCATAAGACTATGTTAAAGGGGACACTGCCAACTTAACATTATAATTTTGAGTTGAAGATAGCCATTTTGGCTGCTTGGCATTGAAATTATGTATGGGAGTAGTTAAAACAGCCAACTGGTCTAAAAAAATATAAATTAAAGGTTTGATATTTGCAATCTCGTTAACATCGCCAGCCCCATGGTATTTGAATGGGAGACGTTGAGCCGAGTCGTTAGTCCTCTCTTTGCTAAATGTATTATTACAGTCGACTTGTTTTACCTTTTGGCATACATTAGCCATACACTAGTCATACTTATGGCAGCGCTGAAGGTTTTCTTTTTTCCCCCAAAAAATTCCTTCAATATGACGTCATCATATAGCAAATATTAAAACGCATTTTTCATGAAAATTTAAGAGCAATGTTGTGTGGGAGAAAAAATGTTCATAATCGTGTTCAAGCAGCAATGTACTTCATATTATGCCACCACAAACTGCGTACATTTTGATATTTTTTGGAAGGTGGCAGTGTCGCCTTTAAGGTGGCAGTGTCCCTTTAATCGGACGTGCGGTTATAGATATGTATGTGAGCTTCTCAAAAGCGTCGCCACGGACTGAGTCGGGTCGGGTCGGGATGGGTCGTGCCGTGACTCTCATATTCAGATTTTCCCTTACACCACGGAAGGACTCGCTCGCTCTTATTAATAGTGCTCACAAGAATAGCCGCAATCCCTCAGACATGAAGCAAGAATAATCTATAATTACCAAGTTTTTTTTTCCATGTTTCCACAAAAAGCAGAACTGGAGGTTTATATTTTTGTAGATGGCAGCACCATTCAACAGTTTCTGTGATAGGTGGCGCTCTCAATGTGTTATTTGCACCATCAATGTTCTGTCCTTGGCCTGAGATACGTTTATCTCCGTCCCGCCCTTACCTAGTTAAGCGCTGGAAGGAGGATCGAAATGAGTCAGTCTGTTAGGCTGAAAGTATGTTCAGAGGACTTATAACCGTAAGAGGAGGCGATGCTGGCAGCCCCGGCGGCCGCGTCCCCGTATATGGATGGTTTGTCAACAGGCTGACACGTCACAAGTCTCGGGCCAAACACATTGAAGCGGACCGACAGTGTGTACCACGGGGTTTGTCCAGGCAGGTTGATACGTGTAGCGACCTCGGGACCTGGACACGTGTGATGACCTCAGGAGATCGCACGTGCTGTGACCTCATGAAATGTGGAATCGAATTGACCTGAGCTGTCAGCGCGCCCGAAAACCCCAAGTAAACAAACAAACAAAGACCTCATGAAACGACACATGCCGTGACCTCAGGAGATTGCAAATGCCGTGGCCTCAGGAGATTGCACGAGCCGTGTCCTTAGGAGATTGCACGTGCCGTGACCTCAGGAATTGCATGTGCCGTAACCTCAGGAGATTTCACATGCCGTGACCTCAGGAGATTTCACAATCACATGCCGTGACCTCAGGAGATGACACATGTGTGCTGACATCGACACACTTACATGGTCATTGGTCACCTCAGAACAGCTCACATATGTTGTAAAAAATGTAAAATACAAAATAGGAAATGGCCGCTGATTTGAATTGCATTGCATTGTATGTGCAGCACGATTGCTGCTCGTGGTCTCAAAAGTACTGACTCAGCGTTAAACTTCTTGTTTCACTTTTAAAAATACAAGCGCTGATCTCCATTCTCCCGTGTGGACGACGCTATACAACTGAATGGCACGGATGAGTTTATGATGACGAAAAAAGCTGAAAAACCGAAACACATCATTGTAAAATTAAACAACTTGGCGTCGTGTGACAAGGCTTTAAGACGTATAGTTATATTTTAACTTCAATCTTGTGATGAGTTATGACCATGGGTTTATCAGTTTCTGAAGAAAGAAAGAAAATGTTGCAATCTACTCCAAAGCATGTGCTACTGTAGGATTTAGGGAAAATCTGTTCAAAGCACTATCATTATGCTGCACCTGCGTTTCACCATCAAAACAGGTGTCAAATACACGCAGTAAATTGGCGACACAGTGTCTGCGCAACCGTGTTATGAGCTGTCAGACACGGCTTGATTTGGTAAAGTTTCCGAAGCAAATAGCAATCATAAACACGATGAAACCAGACAAACTTTGACTGCGCAGTAACATCAACAGATCAAATGTAAGCAAAGTCTTGTCGATGGCATTTGACATCAGCTTTAGGCCTCAACTTTTCAAGAGAATAAGGAAATATGTCGCATAAGGAAAACAGTTAACGGTGAAATAGCATCAACCTCCGTACAATCTTGCTCAGACCGGTGGCGTCACGGATTTATTGTCAGGGGACAACGTCTAAATTTGGGTCTCCGCTTGAGAGGGCCTTGACCACATAGGTCCTCACCTCCCCTCTCGGCTTCCAGAGGGACGCTTCTGGATGTCAGGATACTTTGACCTTCATAAGCACCCACTCTAGCCTTTCAGGGCCCTCTCGGACCTCAGAGATCCCTCTACCAATATGTGCTCGATCCCCCTCACAAACGGATCTCGGATCTATCTGGATCTGGATCCCGGATCCGCTGGGATCATTAGATCCAACATTCACAAGTGTCATGAATCCACTGGGATATAGATCCGACTTCAAATTTTCGACGGATCCGCCGGATCCGAGGATCACGCACACACCATTTGCTTGGATCCACTGGATTCCAATCCGATTTTACATATGATGCTATTTTTCGCAACCATATTTTTTAAACGAAATTGTCGTCACTTTTCATTCAGATTGTTAATGAAACGGAGGCAGAGTTCATGTCTCTTTAGGTTCGATTTTGTCGAGAAATACTATAATTATGGCATAACATGCAATGGATCTGTCGGATCGGAACCGTTAGGATTCATAATCCATTTTCTTGTTTATAATGGGATCCTGTGGAGATCCAAGAATCCGTCGCAAAATGTAATCGAAAGAATCCACTGGATCCAAGATCCACTGTTATAATTTGTCTGGTCCAGTGGGATCCAAGATCAAACATTGCGTTTCGTCGAGAGATCCTCTGGGATCATAGATACTACTTTCAGATCCATGCACATGTCTGCCTCTGACCTCCAGGGGCCTACCTCTGACATCCATAGGTCCCCCTCTGACCTCCCCTCTGGGTTCCAGATGACCTCTGGCCTTCAGAGACTACCTCTACCCTCAATAGGACCTCTTCTGGCTTCCAGGGGCCCCTGTGACCTCCGCTTTGGGGCCTGCAAGATGGGGCCTGTTTGAAGCACGGAGGGACTCATTAAATGACAGGAGGACAAAAGACTATGTCTGCCCCTGCCCGACGAGAGGGGGGCGACACGCGACTGCTCCTGCTGTCTGCCGGTGGCGCCACCCCTGCTGCGCACAGAAATAAATACCATGTTGCGACGGTGGCTGAATTGCAATGTAGAAAGCAACAATCTTAAGTTTGATCACGAACTATATCGAAAGATATCATTGTCTTGAACTTGTTTTATTAACTTTTCTTTACCGCGCCCCGCGGGTCTCCAGGCCGAACCGCCCACGCTGAGTGAGAAGAATTATGCATCGTTTCTTGAATCTTCCGAACCAATAACCGCATCGAACGCACCAGCGGCAATTCCAAAGATCTCAATGATACTTAGCTAAACATACTGGAATTTTTATAAATAAGTTCGATTCAGGCACGTCACGAGTCATTTCAAAGGTCAAAAATGAATGTTTTAGGTTTTTAACCATTTTTTTCCATCTGGCTGTCCTTAGATTGAGCCATTTTTTCCATCTGGCTGTCATTATATTAAGTCCTAAGAAAGCCTTAGATTTAAACTATTTTAGCACAAAGTGCTCTCAAAGGTATAAAGAATCTCCCGCATTAAGCAAAAGTTAAATGGTAAGTAAAGGTCTAGGTCAAGATCGGGTAAAAAAGTATTTGTTGGCAAGAGGTCTACGAAAGTCATGCGACAGATGTTTTATGGGTTGTTTTACACGTATAAATAGATAATAGAAGCCAATTTCACAACCTTAAACCATAAAAGGTCAAAGTCAGGTAATTTAGGTCGGAATATGAAATACAAAAATTTATCTAAATAAATAAAAACATGTTTACAAACCATTTTTGTCTCAGCAATACAGCTGTGGCATTAATTTGTCTTTATCTGCTCAAAAAGTAAAAAAAAATGAAGAAAATCACGTCATGAGCTACTTATACTTGGAGAGCCATAAAACAGTCACAAATAACGATATTGCTTTCAATTTTGGTTTTGGTGTCGTTCATACTTAGTTATCTCATATACCTATATTTCGTTTTTAGTATCTTCAAAAAACAAATTGTGATGAATTGTCTGAAAAAAATCCATATTTTTAGGGATACAAACTAAAAACTTAAAAAATACAAGATATTCTGTTTAAATACAGTGTCATTTATTTTGTTTTATTGTCTTTCGCTTGTGATTAGTTTTAAACTAAATTGTCTACCATTATTCAAACACTTGTCGTTTTTCCACCAAAAATTGCATGACATTACGTCATTAAAACGTCATTATCTCCCTAAGTACTGCATTAATTTCAACGAGTTTTGTTAGTAGACGTCCAATTGATGTGAGATAAGGTACTGCAGTTTCACGGCGTTATCTGTCATAGTTTTTGAGCTATTGAGAAAATCCGGGAGGGGGCAGATTATGCCCCCAAAGGGGCGCGGGTTTATTTTTTTTAAACGCATGCATTAAGGCTATGCACAGTGTTGGGCTTGTATATTTCGATGATAGATCTTACTTGAAAGATCTTACTTTTCTTCCGATTGTCTGGACTGGGTATGCATTTTTCGACTTTTCATGGGTGGGTGGGCAATGGGCATGGGTATGACAACTTTTTAGTCATGTCGCTAGCCGTTATTTTTTTACTTGACAACCAGATGTTTAACCAGGTAAATATAATAATAAATGATATAGGACAATGCAACAATATTTTTTGAATTATATGAGAACAATAAATCATGGAAATTACTTAGCAGTGGTGAAAGATGAAAAATCCCAAATCATGTCCGATCCAAATTATGATCCAGTAGACAATGTTTGACCGAAAAGGTGTTCGAAAAACTATGGTCCGCATCACCCCTAGAAGATCAGCCAATCAGCGTCGCTGCCCGGCGTATATGACATCACTGTAGGAGGCGAACTGATCACGTACCCGTCCGGGCCGTCAGGGGAGGGGGGGAGGGGGCAGCACGCGCCGCTGCACTGAGGACGGTAAAGAGACAGCCTCATTCCGCGGCCGGATGCCGCCGGATGGTGGCAGTATTCCCGCAGCGGCCGACAATATCCGGGTGGCGGCCCGAGGAGAGTGTCCTGCAGGGCTGCGTGCTGCCCCCGCCGCCCGGGTCCGCACGGCCGGGCACACCGCGTATATAATATATAGACATGAGAGGTCACTACAGCACTGTCTGCTGATGGACAGTGGACACGCACGCCGCACGTGCGATCTGGCAAATACATTGTAAGCAAGAGAATAGACGTTTTCACGAAGGATTTATTTTTACCCAATAGTACCCGGTAGTGCCCGGTATTATATCGTGTGTTTTGGTTAATTGAGTCTAGAAACACGACTTTTTCCAGATACTGTTGGCATCAATTGAAATTTTATGACTTTATGTACAATTATCTGCTCTTACAATGCGAAATTTCCCGTTAGTTTTCGTTGTAATCAAATTCATAAACACATATTGCCGGGTACTACCGGGTACTACCAGGTACTACCGGGCCGGTAGTAGCCGGTAGTACCCGAAAATATGTGTTTATGAATGTGATTATACAAAGAAAACTAACGGAAAATTTAGCATTGTAAGAGCAAATAATTGTACATGAATTTATAAAGCTTCAATAGATGCCAACAGTATCTGGGAAAAGCCGTGTTCCTAGACTCAATTGCCAAAACGCACGAAATATTACCGGGTATTACCGGGTACTACCGGGTATAAATCCTTTGTGAAAACGGCTAATAAAATATTCATCGCATTCTTAGCGAAAACCAAAACTTTAGAGACAAAAAATATATGCTGGAATGTTGATTATAATTAGATTATTTCCATCCTTTAACTTCATATTTTACATAATATTATCAAATAACTCTACAAAATGTAATGAATGCTTGTTAAATATAGCACACCCTTCGAAAGTTGAGGAGAATTATATCTATATCACAGTTCCTGCGTAAGCAGCATGTCTATTGGAACGATGGATAGGCTATGCCACAGACTACAATGCACAACGTTTGCTGACTGATGACTCTTGTGTTATAAGTACAGCCCTGCATTTGCAACACACACACCTTATAGACCTAATAAGGTGTGTGTGTGTTGCAAATGCAGGGCTGTACTCAATTTGGGTACGCCATACCAAGCAATGCGATATAAAGACAATTACCAATAACATATTAGCCGTTCTCACGATGGATTATTTTGCGCGAAATGTTTTAAAACATTTTAAAATGTTTTGAAAAGTTGTAGTATGAAAGTTTTTAGTATACGAATATTCCAAGAAAAATAGATTCTGGATTTAGTCGATATTATCAATTATTCAAAGTTATGGAAACATGCAATGAGCTCAATTACAAGATTACTGATTCAAAAATTGTCCTTTTCTAAGAATATATGCGTCCTAGAGTCCATTCGTTCAGTGAGCCATACGCATACTTCAAGTTTACTCACATCCTGGCAGCCGTCATGGATCATAGGTCTGCCTTCCGCAAGGCGCAATTACTGCGCTAGAAACAATTCGGCTGCCGGCGAGTCCACTTATGAATCAAGGGGAGGTCGGTTTTTTTGAGCGACCAATAGCGTGGCCCGAGATTAAAATGTTTCGGAGTCCTTCTGAAAGTTTCAGTAGGTGAACATCTGGCCTCAAACAGTTAACCTATCATAATTATCTTGCTAATTAGCTAATTACCACCACACCGCAATTTTGTAAACATACTTATTCTTAACCAACATATTCACATTATAAGAGACATTTCAAGACAAAAATCGTTTGCAAAAGTTATGTACTTAAGGAATGAATACGTTTACTAAAACTTTCATACTAAAACATTGTAAAACATTTTAAAATGTTTTAAAACATTTCGCACAAAATAAGCCATCGTGAAAACGGCTATTATAAGCTATACATTTATTTCAATTCAAATACATTTCTTAGTTGAAACACCATTCGACAGATATTATTACGAAAACGTATAGGAAATTGATAATTAATAGGTAAACAACAACAGAGTCTAATATAGAAATATGGCTAGGAAGCATTACATGGTTGTGACTTGTGAGACAAATGTCGTCCAGTGACTCTCATTGCGTTCTCCTTCCTTCTGCCACAGTGCACCGTGGGCGACATATTGTGATGACGCAGCATCACCATCCAATCATGGGACAGGATTAGGGAGGATCCCCTAACGGCCGCAGCTCGGCCACAGACGGCGCCGAGCCGCCTATCTACCGCTAACTCTGTCCACAGAGACGAACTGCACTGCTCTGTCCACAGAGACGAACTGCACTGCTCTGTCCATAGAGGACGAACTGCACTGCTCTGTCCACAGAGCGAAACTGATCTGCTCTGTCCACAGAGACGAACTGATCTGCTCTGTCCCACAGAGACGAACTGCACTGCTCTGTCCACAAGGACGAAACTGTCAACTGCTCTGTCCGGAGAGACCGAACTGCACTGCTCCTGTCCACAGAGACGAACTGAATCTGCTCTGTCCACAGAGACCAACTGCACTGCCTGCTCCACAGAGACGAACTGGCAGCCTGCTCTGTCCACAGAGCGAAACTGCACTGCTTCTGTCCACAGAGACGAACTGATCTGCTCTGTCCACAGAGACGAACGAATCTGCCTGTCCACAGAGACGAAACTGCACTGCTTCTGTCAAGAGACCGGAACTGCACTGCCTCTGTCACAGAAGCGACGAACTGGTACTGTTCTGTCGGAGACGAACTGCACTGCTCTGGTCCGGAGACGA
The DNA here is from genome assembly GCA_014673585.1 of Semibalanus balanoides. Taxonomy (NCBI): domain Eukaryota; kingdom Metazoa; phylum Arthropoda; class Thecostraca; order Balanomorpha; family Balanidae; genus Semibalanus; species Semibalanus balanoides. Next base: position 12,993 of record VOPJ01015232.1, read on the forward strand.
CCTGCACTATTCTGTCGCACAGAGACGAAACTGCACTGCCTGTCCGGAGAGCGAACTGCAACTGCTCTGTCCGGAGACGACTGTACTGCTCTGTCTACAGAGATGAACTGCACTGCTCTGTCCGGAGACGAACAGCACTGCTCTGTCCGGAGACGAACTGTACTGCTCTGTCTACAGAGACGAACTGCATTGCTCTGTCTGAAGACAAAGTGCACTGCTCTGTCCGGAGACGAACTGCATTGCTCTGTCCGGAGACGAACTGCACTGCTCTGTCTGGAGACGAACTGCACTGCTCTGTCCGGAGACGAACTGCACTGCTCTGTCCGGAGACGAACTGCACTGCTCTGTCCGGAGACGAACTGTACTGCTCTGTCCACAGAGACGAACACTGCACTGCTCTGTCCGGAGACGAACTGCATTGCTTTGTCCGGAGACGAACTGCACTGCTCTGTCCGGAGACGAACTGCATTGCTTTGTCCGGAGACGAACTGCACTGCTCTGTCCGGAGACAAACTGCACTGCTCTGTCCGGAGACGAACTGCACTGCTCTGTCCAGAGACGAACTGTACTGCTCTATCCGCAGCAGGCACGTAGCCAAGATTTCGTCTAGGGAGAGGGGCGGCGCCTCGGAAAGGCCCTTCCCGAGCGTTGAAAGGCCTTTCCCAAAAAATATATGAAAACTCTTCAGATTTCGGCCACTTTATTTTGTGATGCCCTTTTTCCTTCAACTTGTGATGAGGAGCTGGATTGGACCAGAACCCTCAGGACTCTCAGAGAGGCCCATGAACCAGGCACGTAGCCAGGATCTGTCAATTTTGGTCAATTTTGCATGTTCAGGAGCCTTTCTTAGCCGCACAGGGGTCCTTTTGGTCTATTCAGGAGCCCCTTCGATCTGCACAGAGAACCTTTGATCTTCCTTGGGGTCCTCTGGTCTGTCTAGGGGCCCTCCAGCCTGCTCAGGGACCCTTCCGAGCTGGCAAGGGAATACACTGGCTTATTTTTTTACCCTGCCAACATTTTCACGGGCCTCTCCGACCTATCCAAGGGTACCTCTGTGCTGGATAGAAACCCATTCGACGTAATCAGGGACCCTCTGGGCTCTGACCTGCTCAGGGGCCCTTTCTATTTGATCAGGGACCCCTCTGACATGCACAGGGGCCCTTTAAAATTTACTAGAGCCCTCTGGTTGTCTAGGGGCCCTCTGGCCTTCTCAAGGGGCCCTTCCAACCTGGTAAGGGACTGCGTTTTCTGTTTTGTCGTTTTGTCAGCAGGCTCAGAAGGCCCTTCGACCTGCCCTAGGTCCCTCCGTGCTGGCTAGGGGTCCATTCGTCATATTCAGGGGTCCTTCTGACCCAGCCAGGGGTCCTTTCGGTCTGGTCAGGGTCGCTCTGACCTACACAGGGGCCCTTTGAACTTCCCAGGGGCCATCTGGTCTGTCCAGGGGCTCTCCAGCCTGCTCAGGGGCCCTTAAGACCTGGCGAGGGACTGCACTGGCTGCTTTATTGCCCTGCCGACATGCTCAGGGGCATCTCTGACCTTCCCAGAGGCCCCTCTGTGCTGGCTAGATGCTCATTCGACGTGTTCAGGGAGCTTGCTGACCCGCTCAGGGCCCCTTTGGCTTGTCCAGGGGCCTTTCGACATATGCAGGGCTCTGTTGAGCGTCCAAGGGCCCTCTGGCCTCTGGTCTTTTAGAGAGGGCCCTGGTGCCCCTAAAGAACCTACAAAGTGCTCTAAACCACCGCGCGCGCCGAAAAAGGCCCGCCGGGCCTCCAGGGGTCGCCCCCCCCCCCCTTGGCTACGTACCTGGCCCGCAGAGATGAACTGCACAGCTCTGTCCATAGGTGAACTGCCCTGCTCTTTCCAGAGGCGAACTGCACCGCTCACTGTCTATATGCCGTCAGCTCTGTCCAGAGAAAAGCGATATAATCGTTGCACAACAACAAACAAAAATGAAACATCCGGAAGTGTTTCACTTGCTGTTTAAGGTAAATTGTCTATCACTTTCGCCCACACAGGAGATTTAACAAATATAAATAAATATTGAATTTTGATAAGTTTGCTATCACTTATAACCAGGGGCGTCGCCACGGAATTTTGAGTGGGACGACACTGGTGGACTCCAGCCGCGGTTAAGGGGCAACTCCTTTTTTGGCAAAAAGGCATATATTTTTTCTTCCGGAATTGGGCCGGTCACCTTTTTTTGGTAATTAGAGCTTAAAAAGCCATAAAAAAAACGAAATCACTTTGCAGCATACATGCACGGAATATAAATGTAATAGTAATAACGTTTACCTCAAACCAACTCGCGGAGGTGTCGCCGAAGTTTTTAAGTGGGGGTCAGCTGAAATGACGAAAAAAAACTTATTTGCAGCATTTCAATGTGAATTTTCATGTTATAGTAGGTATACCGTATACCTACTGAAATTATTTAGCGCCGCGAAGCGGCGCGAAATTTTTGCGGGTTTGCCTGACAAAACCCAGAAATATAGACGGTGGGCCTCCGGACTTGTAGAGGATAAGTGGCTTAGGACAAATTTGTAATAAGCAAATTGCGAAATTGCCCAAAGCGGCGTGCAATTTTCTAGTTTTGTTTTACTGCGGATTGGAGTAAAACAAACTAGATGCTGCAAAGGACATTTTGACGATAAATTGTTCTTTTTCCTTTTGATCATTGTTAAACTTGTACAGTTTTTCTCCAAAGCAAAGCCACTTATACATGATACACCGATTGCTTTTTCTTGTGAGCTTGATCGTTGGGGGGGCAAACATGCCACTTTATTGCCCTGGGGCACGGCTCTAAATGCCCCCTGGATCCGCCAGTGCTGGTAACAGTGTAAATAATTTGAAAGCAGCGAGAGGCAGCTTACGACTGTTACGCGCATAAATGGTCCCTGTGTATCTGGAGGAGCTTGGGGGAGATGGCTCGGGGATGGAGATGGAGGGTCCTGGCCTCGGTTCCCGCTCATTAATTAGATCTTTGGTCAGCAAGCTGACACCAACTGGAGCAGGTTCCGGTGCGTAATGTTCGAGTCCTTTGTGTTTGCGTTGCCTTTTCGGAGCTGGGCAGGGCGCTAGCAACATGTCCGCCATAAAAGTTTGTACTGAAAGGAACGGGCCCTGGGCAAAGCAATTACTGCAGGAAAGGCATGCACTTAAATGGATTAATTTCTTCATTTTCAAAATTTGTATAAGCAATAACAAAACTTGTGTCATGCCGCGAAGCGGCGCGACATTCATTTCAATTTTGCAATGTAGACAGCTGGATTTTGACTGCTGCAAAGGCATTTTTTACGATAAGTTGTTGAAGTTTTGGGGGCCAAAAGACATGTTGTCCCCCTTCCAGGCTGTCGGGGGGCATGGCCTGGTTTCACCC
>VOPJ01015233.1:0-16360 GCA_014673585.1 Semibalanus balanoides
CCGTAGTGCATGGTACGGGTCACATCCGTCGTGCCATCCAGGTATTGACCTGAGGGTAAAAATTATAATTCAAGCATTACAGGGGTGCAGGATGTGCCTCTCATTATAAAATTAAAGCGAATTTACCCAAAAAGACTACCATGCGAAAATCAAGCGAACGGAAAATGTTATGCGCAAAGAATGAAATTAACTTAGAAACGAATACAAATAAAGTATATTTTAAAACGAATGCACAATAGCAGCAAAGATAAGCTAATATTTATAATATGATTACGCGTTTGCGTTAAACTCACAACAGTTTTAGTAGCATAATACGTTAGCCACCTACAAATCGATAAATCGTTAAGTGTCATCATCTTAAGGTTAGTATATGCGTCTAAAGAAGCTGAACAGCCACAAAGCACAGAAGCGAAGCAGCCTACTTTATATGTGTCAGATCGAGCTAAAATAAGGCATGGGAACTAAACAAGTCCAAATATCATAAATGGATGTCGCAAAAACACAAGCAAAGCATAAACTCACCCTGGTCAAAATGATTTTATCGTAGAATGTCTTGAACATATGTGCAATTCAGTTTCGAAATTGTAGTAAACACAGACCGCCTCCCTAAAGCCAAGGGCGTCGAAAGCGGGGGTACAGGGGGACGCATCCCCCAACCACAGAAAACAGGGCTGCGCCCCCTAAAATTTTCGGATTTAAACATTACGCCTATGGGCGTTGCATGGAAAGAATCGACTCCGAATGCCTACGTCCCTTAGCTTTCGGTTCGTGGTGACGCCCCTTCTAATAACTGCGGCCGAGAAAATACGCGGTATTGACTTAAATAATGCTGAACTGTTCCCGAACACCACAGCCAAGGATTTTTCCCTATGAAAAAACAACTCTAAAGAATAGTATTGTTTCACATTGATCAATAGTCCATCGGTTTTTAACGAAGTTACTTTTTTAGTAACGAAGCAACGGACTTGTTACATTTTTATAGTAACGCAAGTTACTTTTGCAGTCCGTTAAGTTAGAAGCCTATAGGACCACATGTAGCGGACCGAATAAATAAAAGACACCAGATAGCTCAGCATACCGTAGACTCCAAAATAACGGTCACGCAGATGCACTTAACATATAACAAAATCCAACAACATGCTCAACATTCCATAGAGTTTGCCAAACAGTTCTAAAACTTCAATAAGTCACATTTTTGTCGAAATATTTGAAAATTAAAAACATTTCACAACATTCACAAATAGTATGCAATAAAGTGACACACGCTAAAATGTTAACATATAGACATCGTTACATCAGAGTAAACAAATATTTGATGGAAGCACATCAATAATAGACTCGTAAATGTGCTCTCATTACCAATCGTTTGATGTCGAGGAGAACGGGACCTGAACATCATTGGGAAGATAATCTATTGGTCTATATTATAGCAGACCTCTTATCATCCTAAGATCACGTGAATCGGCAAATTCATATAAATATGCATATACATCCCGCCTATAAAGGAAAAGCTTGTCTAATATGAGATGTCGTAATAACATCCCATATTATTACGACATCTCATAACAATAATAACTCTTAGGTGCCTTTGATCTTCGTTGAGTCTCATTTTTTTATCTCTTAAAGGGACACTGCCACCTTCCAAAAAGTTCTCAAATGTACGCCGTTTGTGGTGCAAATATAAGTCATTGCCTGGCTAACACGATTATGAGTGATTCTGTTTCTCACAAGACGCATGCTCAATTTCATGAAAAATGGCGTTTCTAATATTTGGGCTTGATGAAACGTCATACGAAGGATATATTCTTGAGAAAAAATCAGCGCTGCCATAAGCGCTTATACTAGTGTATGGCCTAATGTCATTGCCAATGTAAAACAAGTCGACTGTAATAAACATTTAGCAAAGAGGACTACGACATCGGCTCACGGTCTCCCCATGTCAATACATTGGGGACTGGGGATTTTTACAGATGTCAAAACCAAACTCGCGCAATTTCTCTGTTGATTCGACGCTCAGTGGGTTGTTTTAATCTTTACATTACCATAACCTTGCAATGCCACAGCAGCCAAAATGGGCTATCCTCACTCAATAGTATTGTTTTTCCCCAGGGTGGCAGACGTTAGTCCTTTACCCCTCGAGCTGTACTGGGCGGGGGGGGGTAACTTGATAAGGACACAATTCCCGTTATTTTTGCAATGTCTCCTAAACCAACATCAGTATCGTCACCAAACTTAAGTACCTTCTCTGACATTAATTCTGCAAATGTTGGCCAAAGGAAAGAGGTGAGGTGATGATAGGTCAACCGGGAATGACATCAGAGTGACGTCATGTTCTATTTTTTAAATACAAGGATTTGCTGAAAATGCCGACAAATGTACATTTATTAGATACAATCAATTGTCATTTAAATTACTTGTTATAGACTCGGCTATCAAACTGCTATATCTCTGATGTTTGACTTAAATTGAAATGCTATGTTTTGAGAAATCCAAAGTCATTTTTTTTTGTTTTTATGATATTAATAAGTGAACTATCCAAAAACCGGAATATATGTGATGGACACGTGTCCGGTGAATAGTCCTGTCAGCCGACGCAGTCTTGAAGAGGATGTCTATATGGTGTCCCTCTCAAATAATGTGTTATCAGAAGAGACTCGATCGTCAAGAGAAGAATCAAAACTACGACACCACAACCAAATCTCAGCATTAGATTCACAATGCCATTCAAACAAGTGACGTCCCTTATGTATAGTTAAGTATTCGTTGTGAGCGTTCTATTTTCCCTACAAAACACGACACTAGATGTTTTTACTTTAGACTCACAACATGTGTGCATTATTATATGTTCGGTCATGTTGTCGAGTAGACCAAAGCAAGAGAGTACAAATCTCAATAGACTAAGTAACAAATGTATGTACACCAGAGTGCTCTCTCTTCGGAGTCTTGATCCCTTCCAATCTTGTCATATATTGGAATATCCATACTAGCACTCGTAGTCCCTAATACGGGATATAGCAGACTAGACTCTGAACTATAGATAACATATAGGCAGACTTACGAATCATACCTGTGCACGATGTTCGCTTGTGCGACTCTTTTATGTGTTAATGACGCTTATTCCATCATTGATCATTGTGAGTCCCGCGGGACAGCCCATACTGACCCGATCTTAGCTGAGCACTGTCCATAAACATCTGTATCTATTATCAGCATGACCATTTGTGTGATCGATGCAACGGAGTAGCACTGCCTCAATCTAAATCAACAATAGCCATCGTTACGATGTAGTCCTCGAGTGTGTTCGTTTCGCTCTGGTATATATACTATGAATAGCTAGGTAGAGCGACATTAGTTATGATTATATGCTCAGAGTTCTCGACCCGAAGTTGAGGTGTCCTGACAGGATTTCTGGGATAGGACCACGACTAAAATATATATGACCGCGTAATTTTCCAATTCACTTTCAACGCCACCCATCAACTCAGGTTATAAATCGCCGTTAGTGACATCTATACGGGCGGCCTTAGAACGTACCGTAGTCTGAGATCTACGAGCGGTTTCTATTAAAAATACCAAGATACCCTTCGACTTTATACAGTTGGAATTCCTAATATTTATAGTCAACACTAAAATGGCTGATTTACCTCCAAATATGGCATTATAAGAGAGAGTCGTCCAGGTGCCATCTATTTTGGTTCAGGAAGATTACAGGTATCCGCCGTCATGAGCACTGCATCAATATCAAAACTAATATTGAGCCATCATGCAGAAGTGGTGTAAGTCTATATGCTGAAGAGTATGTTGCAAGTACAGGATATCGTCCGATCGACGCATAAATGAATGGTGTATGTTAACTCGAGAGTCCTGGCCATATGTGCAGAATAATATATAAAGAGCGAGAAAATAATCTCCATTCTTGTTTTGCTCATTTGTGTTATCATAAAGATCTTATAGAGCCTGACGATCCAACATCAGCGATCCTTGAGTCTAGCGGCTAGCGACACCTGATGACCTATGGATACCGCTTGATAATGTATGAGATCATTACATGTGGTTACTACACGATTCTAAATAGTAGAGTAGAAACAAGCTAGGCTTAGACGATTTGAATCTTATGCCCATATAAGCCAGACGCACACAGCAAGTCGTGAGCGTTCCATAACAATCTATATCATAAATGTTCCCGGTGGTGCCGACTAGTCCCATCTCGCCCTATCCTCGTTCTCGTGGCGCGTCCTTGGATCGTTTGTATGCTCGTCTCGTCGAGCCCATTACTACAACTAGATCGAGATAGCAACAAGTGTGTTCTTACCACTAAAGTCTTCTATATACTTGCACGAATTATATCTGGTCTTGGGACAAAAGCCTGGCATATGTATGTAAACTGGCTAGATAACTCGATAACTTACGCTCTCTGTGCAGAGTTAGTTCTTAAAGCAGTAATATTGTGCGTTATGCAGTCTATGGAGATACTAGCTCTGCAGATGTCGGCTCGTCGGACCATAGGGGCAGGGGTGGCGATGCTCGCTCCTCTGCGTAGGGGTGACCACGCTTGTGAATTTAAGGGCCTCAGCGCCGACGCCGTTTGACTCGTGCTGTAAGTTCCGAGTTATAATACTTGTTCGGATTCTGACAGCTCGCGTATAGACCGTCAGTGCAGAACAGAGCCGGTATTGCTGCTGCAAATCTTAGTTCACGTTGTTTCGTATAATCTTATTCGCCTCATTCATATGCTGTCTCCTGACGTCGAGGCAGCAGATATGAATTTCATCCGCGCAATTGACTGAAAACTCCCATCGCTCTATTTACCCGTCCTGCAAAGCTTGGACCAGATCTAACGAGATCTGCTACCGTCTCTCGGAACGACGGCTCGCAGCTGGTCGAGCGGAGCGAACGAACTGTACACCCGCGTCGAAAAGGATGGCGCAGCATCTTGAGCCGTGCCATACGTCCAGCGCGGCGGGGCTATGGACTGGCAATGTAAGGGTACAGGCAGAAATATACGTAGGCAAGGGAGCGGACCGAGACATGACTCACGCGATACCAGAGATTAGTGGTTAGTGATTCCGTCCTAAGTGTACAGAAGCGGAGGTCGCGCAAACAGGGGCACGAAGACAGGCATAGAGGCATGGGCACAGAGGGCAGCGATGGTGCCGAAGGAACGAAGGAGCTAGAAGCACGATGAGTATAGCGCGCAAGAGCGACGATCAGCATAAGGCACTGCATGACCATTGAGTTTCTTCGCATCAGTATGAGGACTGCGACTAGATTGACGGACAGAGGCAAGGCAGGGAGGACAGCAGAGGCAGGGCGAGTGATAATGGTCAAAGGAATGGTGCATGTGGCACTCTCAAACTTAGCAGCAGAGGCAGGCAGACATGCAGAGCCCGCAGAGGCAGGCCAAGGAGAGGCCACGGTGCAACGCTAGTGGCAGAGAGCTACACATCCAAAGAGCAGAAGGGCGCAACCAGCGAGAGGCACAGGATAGATTGTACAAGGCCAATGCAACTAGCATGTCCGTTAGTTCCCTATAAAGGAAGTGTGCCTACTCCTTTGGAATGTCAAATATATTTGTAATGCAGTAAGAAGCTATTTGTTTGATTATTGGATACGATACAATTCACGTCTGGAGCCCCTTGAGTTAAATTTTTACCTATAATCTGTTATGCATATTGTATTGTTTCGATATCCATAAACGATCGTCACTATTAGCAGAGTAAAGAAGATGTTATCTAGAAATGTGCACCTAAGACAATTAACTTTCCATACGAACAACGTAAAATAAAAACCAAGGCTCTGTTCGGCAGCTACTGTCAGCGCGCACAAGATGTTTTCTATTGGCCAGCGCTAACGATATATGCTAGCAGTGTTTGTAGCAGCAGCAGTAAAGGCAGTGCTTCTCGTAGCGAAAGCCTATCTGGCGAATATAAAAAAAATTGTGATGACATACTGATCTTAGCGAATATGAAATGTCTCAGCAAACTATCATGCATCTGGAGAAATGAAGCATATGGCTAAATTCCGAAAAATATGTTTCATACACCAGTGTCAACTGCTCCACATGACCGATGTGAGTAAGCCATCTTTCTTTAAGAACAAATAACAACCCACAGGCTATTGATCAGCACGTATAGCCATCTTACCTCCTCTTCCATGAAGCCCAGAAATTCACACAGAGCCACACTGTCCCTCTTGTTGGCTGCTTTCATCCCTTCGATTTCCACTTCATTTTTCCGTCCTTTCATCCGTACGATAGGAGATTCAATGAAAACGAGTTTTGCTGATGGTACCTGGGAGCAAACAACAAAGCGCCGTCAACCTCTTTTCAGTCAACTGGTGTAACTTAATTAGTACAATTTGCGTAAGACTAGGCACCATATTATGCATGCAAGTTTAAAATAAATGGCATATGAATAATTAAATATAATTTTATTGAAAACTAAGCTAACATTAAGCATTAACTTGGATTAACTTGTTTTTTAGTTCATAGGTCAAGATCACTTTGAAAATCAGTGTACCCTCGAAAATAATTATTTGTTAACCGAGTCTATAATTTGTAAGACACTATGGTGTTTTGTTATCGAATCGGTTGATAAATAAAGACTACAGATGGTATACCGGTATCCAAAAATGACCTTAAATGACCTTGACTTGGACCTAAGACAAGGGCGGATCCAGGACTTTTAGGAGGGGGACCGCAGGCCAATTTAGGGGCGCCTTCCAACAATCCAGGGGCGTCCAAGGGGCACTGAGTGGTCTGAGGGGCGCTCTATAATTCTGATAGGGGCGCCAAAGTGGTCCGAGGGGCGCCATGTAGTCATAATAGGAACGCTGAGACCTGAGTGCTCACGGGCTGTCCATCGCCGGGCACTTGGCGCCGCCTGGTGACGGGCATACTGTTTGTTGGCCCCCCGGGCCCTTTTTCTGGCGTTCCGGTGGGGGGTGGTCGCGGACCCTGCGGCGCCTTCCCTGGTCCGACCCTGACCTAAGACCTTGAAACCGAATTCCTCGGAGGTGCGGTGCACCGTTTTCCAAAATGACCTAAAGTGACATGACCTTGACCTATGACCTTGAAACCAAATTCCTTGGAGGTGCAATTTTTTGGGATTGCGAGATTCATTATGGTGTTGTGTTTTATCGAATTGGTTGATAAATACATATTTTAGAGGTTACACCATTTTGTGAACTTTGATGACCGATAAAGGTCAAACTAGGTCTGCTATCGAATGAGCAATAGCATATTCGTTAATATCTCGACGAGATTGACCTACATACCTACTGATTTTGAGCCAAATTGGAACTCGTCGCTGAATTCGTATACGAATATGTCGCTAACTTTACGGACATCGGGGGGGGGGAAGGTGTTTAGACACCCACCTCAAACTCGGCTCATATGGGATGAAGACAAAAACCGAAAAACGTTAGAAAGCTCTTAACATAGACATTCGAAGTTACTTATACATTTTTTTTGCTCAGGTCAATCCAGGTCGCCAGAGTCAATCAAAGCGTCAGATTTTCAAGTTTATAGAACTATCGAGATCGGAAACCTCTAAATATCCGGAAAATGTGATAGCTAGGAACAACTCGGAAAAAAAGATCGAAAGCTCTTTAAGATCTAATCCGCCGCCATGGTCCTCCGATTATAGCTCAGAGCAACAGTTGAGAATTTAGACGTCATCAAAGGTCAGAAAATTAGGGCAAAACTGTTGTTCGCAAGCAACGTTTACCTAACAAAGATATAATAATTATTTCGAAACCATCGTGTTTATCTCGTAAAGGCGTTTTGAAACATCAAAATTGTTACTTGGTTAGGACAACTTCAAATTTTACCTCAAGTCAAGTTTATTTGTTGACCCAGGAGTTGGATATGAGACGACGTGACTCGACAAGACACAGTGGTGCAATCCCCTCGTCTCTATCTTCAGTATATTAATATTGATTAGCAAAAAACATTCCCGATGACCTCAGATGAGCTTGCAGAGACCACTGGGCAACAATTTTACCTGGGTCATCAAGAATGAGCTAAAACAACACGATTCGGAAAGAAGTGGTCTGATCCAATGCATATTCTCTGAAAAAAAAATGTATATTTCACCCTTCACTTACAATGGGAGGTCAAAAAATTGACCTGAACTTAGGTCACCTATACAAGACATCAGAGATCAGGGAATTGTAGGTATCTACGTACTTATTAAATCCTGCACGTTTCAGCTCTCTTGGACAAAGACTGTGGCTTTGGCACGACCGCAAATATTGTTGGTGGTAAGGTCTCTTAACGAGACCTTGTGACCTGACCTGAGATGACCTGAGGTCATGACTTTCACCAAATGTTGGTAATTGATGCCCAAACAGATGGGCCAAAATTGGCGGCGCTGCGCGACGGCGTTTTTTCGCTATCGTCGAAAACCTTAGGGCTGCCATAGCACCCCCGGCACGGCGGGGGTTTTTAGTTGATTTTCCAGCATGATCGTTATCTTCTGGCCAAGTCTTACCTGGTTGTAGAACGAGAAGCTAACACTATCGATGAAAGTCGACTTTTCAGGAAGAAGAATCTTTCCTTTCCACTTCTGGCGTAGGAATGTTCCGAAATTGTGTAGCACTTCTTCGTAAGAATGCAATCTAAAAACAAAACATGTATGACGTCTTAATTCACGACCACACCAACTACATACTAGCCGTTTTCACGATGGATTATTCTGCGCAAAATGTTTTAAAACATTTTAAAATGTTTTGAAATGTTATAGTTGTAGCCGCTTTCACGATGGACTAACTGCGAAATAATGTTTTAACATTCGCCCTACGGGACCGTAGGGCGAGGGTAAAAACATTTCTCGCGAATAAGTCCATCGTGAAAGCGGTTACTACTAAAACATTTAAAACATTTTAAAATATTTTAAAATATTTCGCGCAAAATGATCCATCGTGAAAACGGCTATTGATAAACAATGTCAAGGCTGCGTTTCAAAGACGATATTCATATTACAATGTGTTCAAAGGGAAATCATAACCCTTTATTTTTGTAAGCAATAATTTTTAGACTTCCGTTATGGTTTAACAATGACTTAATTTAAATTTAAGAATTACATGAAGACACGGTCCAGATATACAGTCTGTAGAGTCTGCAAAAGTGTATATCTGGAACGTGACTCTACTCTACATACTTTATGATTGTGTATGCTTGTGAATGTGTTGTGTTGTGGGTGTTTTTCCCGTTGGGATGAAATTCTTTGTCGGCCCATTGCAGTCGCTTCTAGTTTCAGAACGGCAGCTGAGCTCGATTATGTCATGCACGTTTCGCGACGCTCGTGCTGACGGCATACACATCTTGTTTTTTTAAAGTCTTGTTTTTCAAAGGTAAAGTCTTTTTTTAGTCTACTTATTATGTTTAAACGTAAGAAAATTAATCGTTTCATGATGCTTATCAAGGCAATACTGTGACGCTATCTTGGCAGAGAAGTAAACAACAATAAGAATTATGTCACTACAGAGTGGCAGTAATGCAAACTTCGTTTCATTGTCATTGGCCTGGGTAATATGTCGGGATGTATTGGCGCTTATGCTAATAATGAAAGTGACTTAAATCAAAGATGTTCTGATTTTCTGGAACTTATCGTCATTTTTGCCAGGTCTTACAAAGAATCAATCGGATTACATACTTTACTTTTACCTTACTTTTTAAATTTAGTCCGAATGTTTTGTATGAATGGCTTTCCGAGGTCAGGACCCGCGCTAAGCAGAGCTTGTTGCGCTGTTCCTGACCATGACCGCACCACCCGATCGCGCAATGCCTGTTTGCTGGCAGCATTTAGAGACGAAAATTTTACGCGCCCGTCATACATGGACACGGTTCGCCCCGCTCACTGACCTCATCTGACCTTGAGTGCGACCGCTGCCACCGGCCGCAGACCATACCTGATACTAGGCAGGAGCATATAGCGAGCGCCGAAGCGACTCGAACCCGGGCTGCCACTACCAGAATAGGTCAGAAGTGCAGCGCTCTCCCGCTGAGCTACAGGGGCGGCTACAGGGGCGGACTAAAAAATGTGAATTAAACATCGGTTGAAAAGCATCAAAAACTATCATTTCTCATGATTGTAGGTAGCGCTAGTGTCGCTAATGCATTTTAATATGCTCTTAGCCAAATGACTTAAGCCACATGCCCGCCGATTTGTGTGAGGTATTTTCGAATTCATTTATAATTTGCGGTGCATGGGCCAAGGAATAAGGCATTTTCCTGAACATTTATGTTTGACGACACAGCCTAACCAACATCGTATAGACGCTGACGTGTCGTCTAAAGTGACTTTTGAAGTGTCCAGCATTATACTCACGTGACACACATGTTCCCGGCTTCGCATCCCGACGTCTTGAGATGCTGCTTCACTTCATCTGTCAACTTGTCAAGGTCAACCCACAGGTGCACGCTGTCCTGGTCAATGACGGCGTAACCCTTGAAAACTGCCGGCAAAAAAGGCTTTCTGTCGGCGAAGTATCATGACATTAGATTGAACTGTAATGTATGGACATTGTGTTGTGAGCGCAAATGAAAGCCAAAATCTCACGAGTTCTACTAACTGCTGTCGATAGTTTAAGATCCTGGTCTATTTGAGGTCGGCGTGTTGAAAGTGTGTTTTTTAGTTTCATTTGTTTCTTTTTCGTGCTAATATTTTGTTTTGCAATTTTATGTGGATTTCCATGTTATAAGAGGTCATAAGTTAATTTTGCAAATCATGCAAGAAAGTCTAGCCAAATATACAAGCAGAAGTACGTCGAGTTCCCGTCACTTATTCCTTGGTTTACCAGGCGTATGTGGAATGTCGTTTCCGCGGAGGTTGAAGAGCCAAGCGACCTCGTCCAGAGCGGAGACGAGCAGCACCTCCACCTTCACCTCTGTCATGTAGTCCCTTACCTCGGCTACCTTCTTCTCCCATGTTTTACCTGAGGTTGGGATGAGGCCAGCAATCAGTATATGACTCTCAAAACACGAAGAGCGGCTCCTCTCAGTACATGGTCTCTGCGGCGAGTTGTGGTCGTCCGCATCAACATCCTTGTGTGATCCTGAGAGGTACATACATTTGTGTTTCTAGCTTCAATAAGTAAAGAAACGCGACACGCCCTATGTTTATTCCACTTCACTTATAACATTTGCTTTCTTTCGGCACGAGCTAAACAACACCCAAAGCAGCTACGAACCGGCGTAGGTCAGGTTGTGAACCACGATAGGATCCTCAGACAGTGGCGGTCGACCTTCTGTCCAGATGAGATCGATCAGATTCTCATAGGCCAGCTTCATCTGCATCCCCTCCCCTGGAACACGCACAGATCACCGACAACTGTTCATTGTTCAATGCTGACGACATTATCGAGCATGTCGGTGACAACGATGAACGTAATCGTTACATGGTATTTGCTTCTTATAACCAATAGGCTGGAATACAATATCAAAATCATATTAGGACAAATGCAATGCTGCTGTTAAAGGATGATTCATTTCATACAATCACCACAGGCACATTATACTCTTAACATTTCAACAACGACATTTTACCTACAAACAAGAAAGCAGGTAGCGAAACTGGTGGAATGGTCTTTAAGTCAATACAATACCATTCAATAACATGACACTCGTAAAATGATTTTGCTAAACAAAACGAAGTAACAGACTCTGTCTTGTGTACACCACACCCGCTGAACACGTAGACTCACCCCTGAGTTGTACTCACCCCTGAGCTAGACTCACCACTGAGTTGTACTCACCCCTGAGCTAGACTCACCGCTGAGTTGTACTCACCCCTGAGCTAGACTCACCCTTGAGTTGTACTCACCCTGAGCTTAGACTCACCGCTGAGTTTGTATGTACTACTCTGAGCTAGACTCACCCCTAGTTGTAACTCACCCCTGAGCTAACTCAACGCTGAGTTGTACTCACCCTGAGCTAGCTCACCCTGAGTTGTACTCACCCCTGAAGCTAGACTCTCATCCGCTGAGTTGTTACTCACCCCTGAGCTAGACTCACCTGAGTGTACTCACCCATAGTAGACTCCTGAGTTGTACTCACCCTGAGTTTGTACTCACTCTGAGCTACGACTACCCTGAGTTTGTACCACCCTGAGCTAGACTCACCCCTGAGTTGTACACCACACCCGCTGAACACGTAGACTCACCCCTGAGTTGTACTCACCCCTGAGCTAGACTCACCCCTGAGTTGTACTCACCCCTGAGCTAGACTCACCCCTGAGTTGTACTCACCCCTGAGTTGTACTCACCCCTGAGCTAGACTCACCGCTGAGTTGTACTCACCCCTGAGCTAGACTCACCTCTGAGTTGTACTCACCCCTGAGTTGTACTCACCCCTGAGTTGTACTCACCCCTGAGCTAGACTCCCCCCTGAGTTGTACTCACCCCTGAGCTAGACTCACCCCTGAGTTGTACTCACCCCTTGAGCTTGCTCCCCTCTGAGTTTGTACTCCACCCTGAGCTAGACTCACGTCCTTGAGTTGTATCACCCTGAAGCTAGACTCACCCCTGGTTGTACTCACCCTGACTAGAATCACCCCTGCGTTGTACTCACTGGCTGAGCTTGTAACTACCCTGAGCTAGACTCACCCCTGGAGTTGTACTCACCTCCTGAGCTAGACTCCCCCCTGAGCTTGTTACTCACGCCTGAGTGACTCACCTCCTGAGTTGTAACTCACTTCCCTGAGCTAGACTCACCCCTGAGTTGTACTCACCCTGAGCTAGACTCACCCCTGAGTTGTACTCACTGCTTGAGATTGTACTCACCTCCGAGCTAACTCACCCCTGAGTTTGTACTCACCTGAGTCCTACGATCACCCCTGAGTTGTACTCACCCCTTGAGCTAGCCCACCCTGAGATTATGACTCAAATTGGCTTGAGTTGTAATCCAAACCCTGAGATAGATCACACCCTGAGTTTGTACTCACAACCTGAGCTAGACTACACCCTAGTTGTACTCACCCCTGAGCTAGACTCACCGCTGAGTTGTACTCACCCCTGAGCTAGACTCACCCCTGAGCTAGACTCACCCCTGAGTTGTACTCACCTCTGAGCTGTCCCTCGACGTGCAGCCAGTCCTTGGCGGGCATGAGCCGCGGGTCGGCGCCGACCGAGCTGCCTCGAGACAGCTCGGATATCAGCCACTGAACCTCCGAAGGCGGCTGCGCGACCACAAGAAACAGCACATTCAGCACACGGACAGTGAAGTTAAAGCAAAGATATCGGAACCAGGGACGTAGATTCCCCAGAAAAGTTTAGTGGGGAGGGCTGAGCTGGGAAAAATTGCTTAAGATAAATCAAATCCGCCGACAGCCAGATTATCTCCCGGATTTTGACCCACTTACTCGTCAATGTCGGGGTGGCTGAAGCCAGTTGCGGGAGAGCTGAAAGCCCTCTCTAAATGAATAAAAACTACACCCCTGATTGGAAACACGACGCCAAGTCATACAAACAGCAAAGAGGTTGTTGCACTTGTTGCACGAAGACACGAACCGTGGTTTTGCAGGAGAAATAGTTACATGGTCCTACTTAAAAAAATAGCATTTCTACAGGCTTTTTAACGTTTCAATTGGGAATAATTTTAGTAACATTTACCCAACAAAAATGGATCTTTAAGCCCTTGGAACTTACTGTCGCACTGGTAGCTCAGTGGGAGCTAGCAGGCTGGACTTCTTGACAATATCCGGTAGTGGCAGCCCGGTCCGAGTCACTTCGGCGCTCGCTATTTGCCCTGCCTGGGATGGCCTGCGGCCGGTGGCAGCGGTCGCACTCAAGGCCAGGTGACGTCAGTGAGTGGGGCGGACCGTGTCCAGGTAGTCGGGCACGTTAAACTTCCGTCTCTGAATTCTGCCAGCCAACTCGTAAGTCAAAAGGTCAACATTTCCTCTCAATAAAGCCAAAAATCCATCTTGAGTCTCCAGTCGCCACACTTTGGCAGCCGTCAGGTATGCATCCTAACCTTCGGTTCCGTTCCGTTCCTCATCAGCTCCCAGTTGCAGTCCATCTCCTGATCGGCCTGCAGGAAGTACCTGCCGTCCGTCCAGAGTGCGGCCTTGTCCTTTGTCACCACGGCCAGCCCTGCATGAAAGGGGACCAACATCACATGCGTCACGTGTGAAACCAGCGCCAGGGTCCAGTCTGACTCAGCTTTCCATGGAAGGTGAACGGACCCATGTCACAGTTTTTCGGTCGGGAGCAGTTTGAGTTGGCGCGGTTCCAGGGAGAGGGGTCGGTAGAGGACAGTACTGTCATCCACTAACTGACTTTGGCGTTGTGCCTGGAGAGCAGCGCTGTGTAGGAACAGCTAGCCAGCCAGCCACCAACAGCTGGCCGCTGACCTGACCCTGTGACCTGACCCTGTGGCCTGACCCTGTGATCTGACCCTGTGACCTGACCATGTGACCTGACCCTGTGACCTGACCCTGTGACCTGACCCTGTGACCTGACCCTGTGACCTAACCCTGTGACCTGACCCTGTGACCTGACCCTGTGACCTGACCCTGTGACCTGACCCTGTGACCTGACCCTGTGACCTAACCCTGTGACCTAACCCTGTGACCTGACCCTGTGACCTTAACCCTGTGACGCTAACGCTGTGAAAACCCCTAAACCCTGTGACCTACCCTGTGACCTGACCCCTGTGACTGACCCTCGTGGCCTGACCCTGTGATCGGACCCTGTGGATGTGACCCTGTGACGCGACCTTGTGGCCTGCTGATCTGACCCCTGTGGACCCTGGCGCCTGGTGACCTGGCCATGTGACCTGGGCCATGTGACGGCTGGCCATGTGACCTGACCGCTGTGACCTGACCTGTGACTTGACCCTGTGACCTGACTCTGTGACATGACGCACCTGTGACCTGACCTGAACCATGTGACCTAAACCTGTGACCTGACCCTGTGACCTTCCCCTGTGACCTGACCATGTGACCTGACCTGTGAAAGCTGACCCTGTGACCTGACCATGTGACGCTGACCTGACCTGGTACTTGACGCTGATGGCCACTGAAGCCGCCCTGATGAAAGCGAATGCCGAGCGTGGTGCGGAGACACCATACTCAGATTGATGCTCGTCGTCGCAATAGGTACAATGTAGGCGTCAATGTTGTACCGGGGTCGGCCATTACCCTCACGGAGACCCGCAGCAACCTGGGGAAGACGAGCAGGGTGCCGTCACTACGCCCAACGACGGGTAACCAATTGAGGTCAATTTTTGCGCCAATTTCAGGTTGTTTGGGGTGAGCATGGCTCTAAATGCCCCCTTCAGCCTTCTGGATCGGCTAATGGCGACGGATGATTCACATAAATTATTGTCGAAAACGCGCAAGGCCACCTGCAGTCTAAACTAGCATTGCACAGCTTCCGTTGTTGACGTTGTGACACTCACTGAACCACGTGGCAGTCCATTAGCTTCTTCTGTCACCCCGACATCTGCTAGCAAATCACTTGGCTCATAAAGATCGCTCTGTTATGGTGAGCTAACACGGGAGGAACGCGGCCATCCACCCCTACAGTGCAGCGGGGCAAAAGATGACGTCTGCGGTGAACGGCGCCCGTCAGATGGCATCGCTCCGAGATCCGAGATCCAAGCTTCGAGAGCCGAGAGCCGAGAGCCGAGAGCCGAGAGCCGAGAGCCGAGAGCCGAGAGCCGAGATACGAGAGCCGAGAGCCGAGCTCCGAGAGCCGAGAGCCGAGATCCGAAAGATACGAGACGCGAGATACGAGAGCCGAGTTACCAAGAGCCGAGATCCCGAGAGCCGCGAGAGCCGAGAATCCCCCGAAGGAGGGCAAGCCCCCCCGAAGAATCCCCGAAAAAGGGGAAAAAAAAAAAATTACAAACGAGTAGCCGAGTTCCAAGAGCCGAGCTCCGAGAGCCGAGAGCGCGAGAAGCCGAGATCCGAGATACGAGATACGAGATTCCGAGAATCCGAGATCCGAGATCCGATATCCGATATCCGATATCCGAGATCCGATATCCGATATCCGATATCCGATATCCGAGATCCGAGATCCGATATCCGAGATCCGATATCCGAGATCCGAGAGCCAAGATCCGAGCTCCGAGAGCCAAGAACAGAGCTCCGAGAGCCGAGTTCCAAGAGCCGAGATCCAAGCTACGAGATCCGAGATCCGAGAGCTACGAGAGCCGAGAGCCGAGAGCCGAGAGCCGAGAGCCGAGCTTCAAGAGCCGAGATCCGAGCTACGAGATCCGAGATCCAAGATCCGAGTTCCGAGATCCGAGCTCCAGCTCGACTCTGCCATCACGCTCCGACATCACGCTCGGACCTACGATTAATTATCTCCACGGGCTGCGGCCGGGCACGAGCCGCAGCCAGTGCTAAGA
>VOPJ01015234.1:0-16361 GCA_014673585.1 Semibalanus balanoides
ATATATATATATATATATTATTATATATCAACAGTCAAATTATACCATCGCGCCGTCTTGAATCCTTCCCCCCTTCTCCTCGGTGACGCGTTCTGGACCGGGCTGACAGCCGGCTGGTCGGCCCGCCCTCGGGTGTATAAGGGCACGTGACCGACGACGGGTCGGATAAATCTGGGCGGGTCAGGACAGTCGCTTGAGAGTCGCATAGAATGAGAGCCAAAAGGAGCAGACACTCGCGATATCAGTGAAATAAGCCAGTGTCTGATCGATGAAAAAACTACATATTTCAGTCACATATTAATTTTAACTATCCTTTATAAATAGCACGGCGAAGATGAACGTACAAATATTTTTCCTTCCAGTGAGCGACCAAGCACAGAAACCGGGGACCCCAAGGCCAGCCAGCCGAAAAGGTAAGCACTAAGCCTGGCCTCCGGAAAGGAGGCTATATTTATCCTTTTTGTGTTGCCCCATTCGTTCCCTTTCCTGACACGGCGCTTGATAGTCTCAATGTGCTTAAGCGCCCTTCAAAAACTCCAATCACACACCATTTCCTGACAGTACCTTCTTACAATTCGATCAAATTTATGGTAAACAATAAAATATGTCGGAAAACTACAGTAATTTACATACAATCAATTTATTAGGTTTTGAACGGTGGCGAAATAATTGTGTTGTAGGCATTCGCGATTTTTCTGACAAACGAGTTATGCAAATGTTACAAAGTATTCATATATTTTACCTTTACAAAATGGTTGAACATTTAGGCAGGTGTAAAAGCGATTATTCTCCCAGCGTTAGGTAATATACATTTCCCCAATAGATGGAACCCAAACGCAGCCGGTGTGGAGACTTCTGTGTGACGAGTCAGTCAAATTCCTGCTAACGTATCATCAGACAACATTACTACAAGACTTGTGTGAACTTTGAACCTCAACACTTCGATTTCGACATGTTTGGGTTTTGACAGGTCAGTGCGTTTGTGCTTGAGGCATCCGTGTCATAGGTTCATGCCACTATAATAAGCTGTCAGACCTGATTTTGCCAGTTATACTCAAAGCTAATGTAAATTGTCACGGAATATCTATCTCGCTAACAGACTTGTATACGATTCATTATCTTTTCGAACGAATTTCAATCACGACTCAAAATTTACGTTAGTTGATTCATGCACGACTCATCAGAAATTCAAGGTTATGCATTCGATTCAATTCAAAAGACTTTTGAACCGGCGCTTTCGACTCAAATCGATTTCAAAGTGACCTTTTGAGCCATGATTAGTCCCCAACTCAATTAATTTTGAATTCATATAAGACTCAATCCCAACTCAAACTATGATACATTGCAAATTAGAACTGATAAGTGATTTAATATGTTATCTGCATCGATATTTTCATATGTTGAAATTGTTGATGGATATTACCACTTGGTTAAAAACTTGAAGTTTTGAAGGCTCCTTTTGAACTTAAAATGCTTGTTGACTGAGTCGCGAACCTGACTCAGTCAGCCGTCTAAATATTTGTCGTCGACGCAATCATGGCTTCTACATGAGCTCATCGATTCAATCACGACTCAAAGCCAAGTCCTAAAAAATAGAGTGACTCAATCAGTATGAGTCGCAGAAACTGCTTGATTCATGAGTCGCGACTCAATCAGAGTTGAATCGTATACAAGTCTGCTCGCTAAGGAATAACATAATGAATGTAATCGTAGCTTCTCGCTTTCTCTCCAAAAGCATTTGACTGGTTATTATCACGCTTACCACTTGAAAGCCGTTTCAGCTCTTTTGTGAGGCACAAGAAAGTGAAAATCCGAGTTGTGGAGCTGCGGGAGGCAGCGAGGCAGGCGTCTCATGTCATGAGCGGCGGCCAGAGGCCGTGTCACGGTAGAGCCGTGTCCCGAGACGGAGCCGTATAGTGGCCGCCCGAGCGGAGCGTCACAAGCCACGCCCGGGCCATCGTCGACGTTTATTGGAGCACGACAGCCATGGCAGTGGAACGCCCGGGTCCGGTCTCCCGCCGCGGTCCTCTGCTGTGGCCCAGGGGAGGGCGGCTTCTACTCTTTAGTAGGGTGTGGTTTGAAATGGCTTCAGGTTTGCCGGGATCCCGTGATAAAGGGGTGGGATTGGTGTTTTGGGACCCATTGGCACCAATTTTGAGCCCTCGGTCTGTTGTGAGCCGATCGAGACATTAGGTCGATGTAAATGCTGTATAATGCATCGATTGTGAATTGCACGACGTACCATGCACGTGATGTAGGTACTCAGGAGCATTCCTTGGTGGAATGTAGGTACGGTAACAGAGCTGTGAGCTGCGCACAGTTACCTATTAACTTAATATGGTCAAGCAGGTACTTACAGAGGAAGAAGTTCTGTTTGTAGCGCATGATGGACGGCTCCGAGGGGTTCTTCATCCAAAGGCGGTTCTGGTAGTTCGTCACACGGTTTGTTCTGAAATGAAAGCAAACACTCAGCAATTTATCAAGTTTTTCGACGCCGATCCAAGACCAGCGTAATCATAGTTCAATGTTTGCCTATATAATTAGCCACACACGCCACATCCACACCGGTATACCTACGTATCAAGTTTTTCGACGCCGATCCCAAACCAGCGTAATCATAGTTCAATGTTTACCTATATAATTAGCCAGACACCACACATGCATAACGGCAGATGCATAATGACACAGACGACGTAAGACGAGTAGGTTTACGTTGGAGCACTGGATGACAAAGATATAAACTCGCACAGCATCCACTCGACCCACCCGGCCAACCTAATTCGGTCACGTATCATGACGCCTTCATGCTTATATCCAATAAAATAACCACATATCACGAACACCACCCAACTTGATTCCTCGCACGTAATCCCATTCTCAGACAGAACAGCCATACCATTTCAAATTTGACAATCGACCCCACAGCATCGTTGTTTCCTTCAATGGAGTGCGCTGAAAACGACCCACAATCCGCTGCTTAGAAACTCCGGTTGCACTCCCACTCTACTTCATAAAGCGGCAACATCTCCATTTGTTTGCCTCGTTTTCCATACTGAAGTGCATCTGCTCACGCGACTGCCACCGGGAAATGGTGGTTTCTCGGTCCAGGGAGCACGTTTCCCAGCTCTCGAGCGGGTCGGCACGGGTCTCACAGGGCCCCCTATCCCGTGACCGCACCGTCGTCGGCCCGCGCGCCTCACTTCCGGCGAGAAAGCCGGGCCGCCGACGGGGACAAAGGCGCCCACCGAGAGGGGTGGAGGGGTCATGGGTGACCCGGTTTTGTCATGGAGACGTCCAGATTCGGTCAGCTGTGCCTTCAGCCGGCACGGTGCCTCACGCCGTAGTTATCAGAAGATAATATGCTGGCTGGGTCGGGGCAAGCTTTCCTATTGCCTAGAAAGTTCTGCAAGTCGAACCAGAGATATATTAACCGTCATATTGGACTATCCTCAGTCGTTATGGCACTTGACACTTTGTCACTAAGATGTGCCGATGGTCTGGAATTGCGCGATCGGATAGTGGCGTCAGCAACTAGGGTAGCTGTGGCTTTGGTACGACCACAAACATTTTTGTTGGTTCTTATCTGCGAAATCCATCCAAAACATTCAGACTAAACTTATTAAAGATGTACACCATGCACATAAGCGTGAGCGCATAAACATCTACGCCAAAAATGTAATCCAAACCACCATGCTATTCTACAGATAACCTTAAAGTAACATAGCTAGTTTCGAACAGAAGTGTGTCACCGTATTTCACCATAGAACCCTCGAGAGAACCAAACCAGAGAGTGGCACGAAAGGAACTACCAGTATGCCGCGGCACCGCACGGTATGCCTGTGCCGGCATCTCGCCAGTCTCGCCGGCATTGTGTCCCCGTCCCAGGGCATTGTTCCCCGTCCCAGGGCATTGTTCCCCGTCCCAGGACATTGTTCCCCGTGTCTGGCCGATTCCAGGCCTCGATTGTACGTCTCGTCACGGACGATAGGGTGACACGGTCTCTCAGTGGAACAGTCGGGAGGACGCAGGGTAAACGCAGGACCACGGCCTCTCAGTGGAACAGGTCGGGAGGACGCAGGGTAAGACCGCAGGACGCACGGCCTCTCAGTGGAAACAGTCGGGGACGCAGGGTAAACGCAGGACACGGTCTCTCAGGGAACAGTCGGGGAGGACGCAGGGTGAAACGCACGGACACGCCTCTCAGTGGAACATTTCGGGAGGACGCAGGGTAAAACGCAGACCACGGCCTCTCAGTGAAACAGTCGGGAGGGACGCAGGGTAAACGCAGGGACCACGGCCTCTAGTGGAACAGTCGGGAGGCACCAGGGGTAAAGCAGGACCCACGGACCTTTCTCAGTGGAACAGTCGGGAGGACGCAGGGTAAACGCAGGACCACGGCCTCTCAGTGGAACAGTCGGGAAGACGCAGGGTAAACGCAGGACCACGGTCTCTCAGTGGAACAGTCGGGAAGACGCAGGGTAAACGCAGGACCACGGTGAAGTTCGGGATAGTTCAACACCACGCACTGAAACGGCGAGTCAACGCTCCCAAAATAAATTTTACTGCCCGTTGGTGAGTACAAGATTGATTATGCTGGATGTGAAGCTAATTCATATTCTAATGAAATATTCTACAGTTTCATGCAAGGGGACATTGGTGTCCACTTCCTACGTGCATAATGTTTATTATTATTTCCATATATTAATTTAAAACTTAATGTATTCGTTCTACCCTCTATTTCATTCTATTCACTATTCCAATGCACTCCTCTACTAATGACCATCTTAATTTTCGTTCGCAAATGCCTGCATTTTGACACGTATGATGGACTGATTGCTGCCGCTGACCGGTCCCCCCGCTCACAGGCTGCCCTCCCCCCACTCACAGGCTGTTGACGTAGCTGGTTTGGATTTTCAGCTTGTCGTTGGCGTCTTTGTAGTAGGACCAGCTCCAGCACTGCGACAGCGGCAGCGTGGCTTCGTTTGTGTAGATGTACTGCAGGTACCATCGTCCCAGGTACTGTGGGTGGGATAGATGTGCCGCTGTCAGAGGCTGTACATACAGGAGACTGGAGACATCTGGCCATGCAGTTTTCGCAATGCAAACTGAAAAGCATTGCCAGTGGGCCAGACTTGTAAAAAAGAAATAAAACACCACAGGCTAGAGGCTGCAGTAACTCACATAACAACAACACCAAACTGTAGAGACTGCAGTAGCGCACACGACAGAAGCACCACCCGCTGGGGACTGCAGTAGCGCACACGACAGAAGCACTACCCGCTGGGGGCTGCAGTACTGCACACGACAGAAGCACTAGCCGCTGGGGGCTGCAGTACTGCACACGACAGAAGCACTAGCCGCTGGAGACCGCAGTAGTAACAGAACAGTAACACCACAACCTGGAGACTGCAGTAGCCCACACGACACTAGCACCAAAGCACGGAGACTGCAATACATCACTTAGTAGTAACACCAATCGTTCGAGACTGTGACAGCGCACACCAATAGAAGTTAGAACGACTAGGTCAAGGCAATATCACCAGCTGTTTTCCTAGTTCCTCCTACACTTACTTAGCAGTCTAAGGACTGCAGGACGAAACTAGTAATGCGACGCGTTGAGTGCCTTTAACGGTTGGGTTTGCTAATTGCTGCTATCTAGCTCTGTGGATGGCACTGTTGACCACTGTTGACCACTGTTGACCACTGTTGACCACTGTTGACCTTCTGAAATGATGCATACGGTCGGGCCGCACATTCTTAGAATTTCCCCTCAGTTGATTGAAGATCGTGCGTCCGCCCTGTTATTCTTAAAGATGAATAAGTCATTTAAATTGATATGAATTTTACTATTGTTATTTTAAATATATAGACAGGCGGTGTTCCTGATTTAGAGACAGGTAAGGGTAGGTATATTCAGTTAATTTTGTTTCGTACATTTCCATCAATTTTGTTAAGCGAACATAAATTGCGATCTTATAAGTGATTCGTCCAGCTTCTCTGTACTGGCGATCTATTGAGATACAGACAGACTCATCATACAGTCACTCAGTATTCTCTTCAATGTACATATATCCCACGTATTAGTTGATCGCAGACATGTGCCTGGATCCTGGAACCAGCTGAGATCTAAATCTGTGTTTTGTGTTCAAGGATTAACGTGAGACACCAGATCATTGTACAAAATATGCCAAGGGATCCACAAAGATAACACATTCTGATATACTGTATCCCGATGGAAACACTGGAATCCTAAATACAACTTCGGGATCCAGGCACGCTGGTTGGTACTTAAATACATACTTGTTAATTTTATCATATTTGGTAAATCATTACAATCTCTGTGTGCTAATAGGTACAAGGTAACTTGCAGGTATTAATTATCTACATAGTACACACGCAAAATAGAGACCACAATTTTGTATGTCACTCCCTGCTTCATGTGTTTCAAGATTTCAAGGCTTGTTTAAATTAAAGATCCATTAATATCCCAGACCCTGGAGCATTTTACTCCGAGGGATTCAGTAGGATCCCAGATAAACATGCATTTTACGCAGAGGGATCCACTTGGATCCAAAATATTCGTGTATTTTATGACGAGGGATCTACTGGGATCCCAGAACCAGATTCGGGATCCAGGCACAAGTCTGGTTGATTGATATGCATAAGAGACTTACTAAAGATAATACGTATCATGATACAGGATAACGCGGGAAGAAAATGGAACCGCTGCTTATACTTGCAGATTGTGAAGAAATGCTCGACAAATACGACTCAAACATGCACGCAGCACAAACAAGCACGGCTTCAGATTCTTCGACACAGAAAAGCTAATCCGATAGGAATGACGAAAGTAAAAACATTTGAAAGAAAAAATGTGATTGCGTTTAGACGTTTAACATTTTGGCACTGTTGACCAGTGGAGGAAGCTGACATGGGTTGACTTGGGTTTGTGCTGGGATAAAGCAGGTTTACTTAAGTTAACCAAGAACACGCTTCATTATAATTCATGATATATACCTACTTTAAAAGCAAAACTAATCTTTATTCTAGCTATCATTGTTAACAACTCGCTGTGAATAAATGATAGTAAAGTAACACAGAGCCACCGTTAATTGTACACAAGGAAGCTGGCTTGCATGAGTTTGTTTTATAGTTGAAGGCTACGGTGTTAGCATTATAAGTTCCTTGTATTGAATAAGAGGCACAGACTCGTGTTTTCTTAAAAGCTGGGTCATTACCTAAGTTTCTGTAGGTGAAAGTTTGCAAAGCTGCTGAATGTTGAAGAGCGATGTTTAAAATTGCAATGAATATACCCAACACTGCCCCTTACTCGTGAAGCTTATACCTACGCTTTTTAATTAAAACAAGAAATGTGAAAAATGCAAGACAGTGCGTTGCTATCGCATATTTTCCCAACACACAAGACATCGGTCACATACTACTGTCTGTGAATACATGAGTATCTATCTATTTGACCACTGGTCACAAGTGCCGCTTCCAGTATCACAAACACTCACCGAGTCGATGTTGAATGTATCAATGGCTGGGAAGCGGCGGCATCGGGACGAGGCTCCGACAGCGAGCAGCAGCACCCCGAGCAGACAGACAGCACGCATGGCGGCAGCGGAGCTGGTACGTGCGTCACGGAGGACTGCGAGCGAGCGACTGACGCCGACCAGACACCGGCACACGACGGTCACCACTGCTGCAGGTAGCGGCGGTGGCGGAGCGGTGCAGGAGACACCTTCCTCGTGGCCTCACTGGCTACTCCGCGGTCACACACGGAGAGAGGGGCGGGGGACTGCTACTGCCCACTGCTGCGTACCGAACTGTTAATTTATAAATATTATATGTACTATCGTTGATAGGTAGCATCGTCTGAAGTCTCCATCGTATCCATTTACCGTACCACTGCTTTTACTTACATTATCTATCATTTGGCTGATTTTATATATTGACTTTATCTGCACCTTAGCTTAGTTGTCATTTGTTCCTGATTCTGATTTTTTATCCCTCGACATATCACCAACTATTTATTAACGTCTGCAGTTACTAAGACACTGTCAGCAAACTCTTATCTGTTCCTAATGTCCTCGTTCTTTTCTTTCCTTGCATTTCCTTGTTAGGGATATCCTATTTATACTATATTACTATATAGGATATTCTTTTCTTTCCTTGTTAGGGATATCCTTCTATAACTCTAGGTCTGTTGGCCTAAAAGTAACCCGCGCTTTACTGGAGTATATTCTGTAACGCGAGTTACAGGTTGGGGGGTATTTATAGCCCCCCCTCCGATCTCCGGAACTACTGGACCGATCTTAAAAATTCAAACGGCATTATATAGCCCTGTTACATTTGTCGAGAGAAACATAATATTGTAAACCTCAGGTTCACCGATGACGTCACAGGTCACGTCAAAGACGAAATGTTTGACCGTGTCATTAACCCGCGCGTTACTGGGGTATATTCTGTAACGCGACTTACTGGGGGGGGGGCTATTTATAGCCCCCCTCTGATCTCCGAAACTACTGAACTGAATGCTAAAAAATTCGAACGGCATTTGATTAGCCCTATCAAATTTGTCAAAAGGAACCTATAATTGCTAATCCTCAAGGTAAACCGATGACGTCCACAGGCAGTCCCAAATAAAAAAAAATGTTTGACCGTGCCATCAATGTCCGGTGGTCGGCATTGTCGCGCAAAAATGCAATATTAAACGCATAATAGGTTGGTAAATCGGTATGATTCGTGCATCTGACACTTATTATTATCATTCTAAGCTAATTTTGACCTTGGGTCAGATCAAGGTCATCCGAGGTCACGAGTTTAAACGGAAGATTACGGTCATTAGGAGTTGTAACACATGTTTTTGGGGTTGTTTATCGATTAGAACGCGAAAAATGACTTTAGAACATGCTATTTATTATACAAATTGAAGAAGAAAAAAAAACGGAAATGCAATTTAACCTATTGTTATGCAGTAAAGGTGGTCTAATTGTGTCTTTGAAAGGTTGTAACTCAGTCATTTTTTTGAAGATATTGACCTCAAACCTGCTACACACATTCATTGGGATCAGCTCAATTACATATATTCCTTTTTTAAATTCGACCTTTTTTTGAAAAAAAAAATGGATTTGGATTTCTCAAAATTTTTAATTTAAGCAAATTTCAAAAGTTCGAGACAGCAGTTTGATAGCCAAACTTATAACCTGTCGTTTGGTGTATGATAATTGAGTTTGTCGTCAAAACTGCACTTTTGACAGCGTTTCCCGCACACCCTCATTTTTCAACAAAAAACGCAGAACATGACGTCACTCTGACCTCATTTCCGGTTGACCTATCATAGCCTCAATTTTTTCATCTGGCAGGATGTGTCAAATTGATGTGGGATAAGGTATAAAAAGTTTGGTGACGATAACTATGTTTGTTTAGGAGATATTGCAGAATAACGGGAGGGGGGCTATAAATAGCCCCCCCCGTAACTCGGGGGTTAAAGTCCGGCGGATGGAATCGTCGCGCAAAAATGCGATGTTAAACGCATAATGAGTTGATAAATCGGTATGATTCGTTTATCTTACACTTCTAATTACCATTCTTAGCTGTTTGACCCCGGGTCAGGTCAAGGTCATCCAAGGTCACGAGGTCAAACTGCAGATTACGGTCATTAGGAGTTGTAACTCATAACTATGGGTTCGGTTTTCGACTAGAATGCGAAAAATGGCCATGGAACATAGTTTTTCCATACAAATAGAAGTAAAAGACAAAAAACGGAAATACAATTTGTATGCATGGTTTTGCAGTGGAGGTGGCCGAATTTGTCTTTGAATTTTTTTAATTCAGTTATTTTGAAGATATAGATTTCAAGCTTGCTACACATATTCATTTAACTCTTCTAAAACATATATATTCCCTCTTTTTTTAGTTCTGATTTTTTTGAGAAATTTGTTAAAAAAATGCCCTTGGATTTCTCAAAATTTCGAGTTTCAGTTTATTTCGAAAAACCGAGACTGCAGTTTAATGGCCGAGTTAATTATCCATCATTTGGTATATCATAATTGAAGTTATCTTATAAACTGCACTTTTGACAGCGTCTCTCGCAAAACCTTATTTTTCAACCAAAAACGCAGAACATGACGTAACTCTGACATCATTCCTGTTTCACCTATCATAGCCTTATCTTTTTACTTCGGGAAGCATGTGTAAAACTGATGTGTAGTAGGGCAATACAAGTTTGGTGACGATATCTCTGTTCGTTTAGGAGATATTGTAAAATAACGGGACGGGGGCTATAAATAGCTACTCCCAATAACTCGCTTGTTAATAGGTCATTAATATGTATTCACATGCTGGCTTAACCACTGGCGGATCCAGGGGGGGGGGGGATCAGGGGCAAATGTCCCCCATCCGCCTGAAATCGGCGCAAATTTACACACTTCCTGATGCAAAAGGACAACTACTCAACCTTTACAAAGGAAAGTTTATTTAAAACGTCTAGCAATGCATAAGGGAGCAAAATCCGATGACTTTTGGGAAAATTTGTGATTTTTTTTTAGGGTGATGCCCCCCATGGCGCCATGAACTGCCGTTCCAGATACGCCAGTGGGTGCAACACGCACACTGCTGGAATGGAGTGGTGGTGACTTCCGTCTCCCTCATTTTTTTCTTCTTCTGAATAGCTTAAAAAACGGCAGTGCGAAGCGTTGCAAAATGTGATATAGCTGTTCGTACATGAATTACCCACATAGTGTGATATTGTTAACCTGGGGTCATCTCATCATCAGGTCATCCATCATCATCAGGTCAAATCAGGTCATCATCATCAGGTCAAATCAAAAACCTTCAAAAAAGTTGCGGTCGTACCACAGACAAAGACATGGACCAGACGGTATGAAGCTCACATTATGTTGTTAAGTAATATGAGCTTACTATTCTTTAATATATAATTGTGTATATCGGTGACTTAAGGTTAGCTTTAATTTCGTGACCTTCACATTATAAATCGTTCGAGCAAATGAAAACACTTATAAATACATAGGAAATGGCTAAACTTGACAAATTTTTGCCAGATTCACCACTATTGTGACAAATGCAAAGCTCTATGTCACATTTATGTTTTTTGACTTCCGAGCAAAACTCAGGTGACTCACCCCCAGGACACGTGTGGGTTTTCTTCCATAATTTGTAATTTGTTACCAAGTTAGGTGGAGAAATGGGGTCAGTTGCGTACTGAGCATCGGAGCATTTAGGGTGTGCCATGCAGACATGTGCTCGGATCCAAAAAACGGATCTCGGGATCTGATATGTGGGATCTGGATCTCGGATCCGCTGGGATCATAGATCCACCTTCACAAATTGTCGATGAATCAACTGGGATCATATATCCGACTTCAATATTTGTCGACGGATCCGCCTGGATCCGAGATCGCAGGCACCATTTTGCATTGGGGGATCCACTGGGATCCCAGATCGCTATTATGGCATGTGTATTTTTCGGAACCAATTTTTAAAGTAATTGTCAAGTACTTTTCATTCGTGTCTTAATGAAACTAGCATTTGGTTCTGTCTTTTAGCTCGATTTTGTCGATCAAATACTATAATTATGGCATAAATATGCCAAAGTCGGATCCTGTCGATCGGAGATTTTCCGTGGGATGCAAAAGATCCAATTTCAAATTGTTTATAATGGGATCCTGTGGGATCCAAGATCCGTTGCAAAATTGAATCGAAAGATCCACTGGGATCCGAGATCCACGGTTGTAATTTGTCGTGGGATCCAGTGGGATCAAAGATCCAACATTGCGTTTTGTGGAGAGAGATCCTCTGGGATCATAGATCCTGCTTTCAGATCCATGCACATGTCTGATGCCATGGCCCTTTTGACCTGAGGCACCCATGCAAAGCTGGAGCCCCTAGGTTCTGTTTTTCAGAATAAACCTCTCTATACTGTAAGGATGGATGAAAATGTCGCCTTCTCTTTCAAGATGATATTTTGCAGTTTAAGAATATTTCAAATTCAATGGATTCTGCTGACCTAACTATTGACCTTCGGTCAATTAAAATTTGAATTTTGATGACATAAAGTTAAATTTATCTCTAACATTTGTTTGACGTGTCGCAAGCTCTATCGAAAGTACTCTTTTAGTTATTGAGATATAAACGGCTTTATCGAGGACACACATATAGCCGAAATGTGACCTTTGGTGACCTCTGCTGAGCTCAATATTGTCTGACCTGAAAACCGCCGACGTACTTTCGATAGAGCTTGTCTCTAGCTATCTAACGTCGTTATTTTTGTTTGTCGCTACGTTGCGTGTTTTTTTTTTTAGATATTCAGGAGCGGAAATCAACCCCTGGCAGCTAGTGGTTGGCGCAAACCCCCGGCAGTGCGTGTGTTAGAATAGAGACTTTACCAAATAATTGACGTAGCTACTAGCTAGCATGGCTAAAAAATAACGTTTTGGTAACGTTAACAATGCATTTTGGTGGAAAGAATGCGCAAAGAATATTAAATAATGATCTTTGGTGTTACGAGTTGTTTTACACATTTACAGGGCTGATAAGCAACTTACATATTTCCGAGTCACAAGCTTACCGTATCTAATCGCATGTATGCATTAATTCCTTAGCAATACATTGGCCTGATTCCCAGGCTGATGATTTGCATGACTTGCTCAACTAACTTTCTGACAAATAAGATGACCAATATTCGAATGAGTAAAGCACCACTCGTGGGAATTCATCTGGAATGATATATGGTTGTGTGGGAACGGAGCACCAATATAATAACTAATAAAACCATGGGCTTAAATGCAACTGGATTTGGATATACTTCAGTCTAAATTCCTGCCTTTAATGGCACACTCCAAACTTGTAAACTGATTCGAACTCTTCGATGAGCTAAAATAACTAATATTTATGCACTACAACGTACAAATAACATTGGAAAAACCTGTCAATAGAAAGTCCGAACGGCGTTCTCGCTTGAGGCTGCTCTTGAGACGGTGTTCAGGAGCAGAGCTGTCTTCTGCCCACTCTGCCGACCCACTGCCTGATTATAAACCAACATCTCATCCCTGGTCAACACAACACGGCATCACGTCGCGCTCCACCGATCACACTCCCTAGCACTCCCCGCCGGATGGCGACCTCCTCAGACACCCTGTCAGCGACCTCCTCAGACTCCCTGTCAGCGACCTCCTCAGACTCCTGTCAGCAACACCCTCAGACTCCCTGGTCAGCGGCCTCCTCAGACTCCCTGTACGAACCTCTCAGACTACCGTCGCGGACCTCCTCAGGACTCCCTGTTCAGGGCCGACTCCTCAGACCTCCCTTGTCAGCAACACCCTCAGACCCCTTGTCCAGCAGACACCCTCAGACTCCCTGGTCAGCGGGACCACCCTCAGACTCCTGGTCAGCGGACCTCCTCAAGAGTCCTTGTCGAGCAACACCCTCAGACTCCCTGTCAGCGACCCTCCTCAGACCTCCCTGTCAGCGACCCTCAGACTCCCTGTCAGCGACCTCCTCAGACTCCCTGTCAGCGACCTCCTCAGACTCCCTGTCAGCAAAACCCTCAGACTCCCTGTCAGCGACCTCCTCAGACTCCCTGTCAGCGACCTCCTCAGACTCCCTGTCAGCAACACCCTCAGGACTCCCTGTCGCCAACACCGCTCAGACTCCCTGTCAAGCAACACCCTCAGACTCCCTGGTCGCAACACCCCTCAGACTCCCTGTCAGCGACACCCTCAGACTCCCTGTCAGCGGACCTGCCCTCAGACTGGCCCTGTCAAGCGGGACTCCTCAAAGACTCCTGTCAGCTACACCTCTCCAGACTCCCTGTCACGGACAACCCTCAGACTCCCTGGTCAGCGGACCTCCTCAGACTCCCTGTCTGGCGAACCTCGCTGCAGACTCCCTGTCAGCAGACACCCTCAGACTCCGCTGTGCAGCGGACACCCTCAGACTCCCTGTCAGCGGACCTCCTCAAGACTGCCCCGCTGTCTGCCGGACCTCCTCAGACTCCCCTGTCAGCACACCCTCAGACTCCCTGTCAGCAGACACCCTCAGACTCCCCCTGGTCAGCAACACCCTCAGAACACCCTGTCAGCGAACAGCCTCAGACTCCCTGTCAGCGACCTCTCAGACTCCCTGTCGCGACCTCCTCAGACTCCCTGTCATCCCCGCGACGCTCCTCAGACTCCCTGTCAGCAAAACCTCCTCAGACACCCCTGTCAGCGACCTCCTCCAGACTCCCTGTCAGGCGTACCTCCTCAGACACCCTGTCAGCGACCTCCTCAGACTCCCTGTCAGCGACCTCCTCAAGATCCCTGTCAGCGACACCCTCAGCTCCCTGTCAGCGGACTCCTCCCTCAGGACTCCCTGTCCAGCGGACTCCTCAGACACCCTAATCACGACCTCCTCAAGACTGCCGTCCCACACGAACAGGTGGCCACTCAGACTCCCCTGTCAGCGGACCTCCCTCAGACTGGCTGTCAGCAACACCCTCAGACTCCCCCTGGTCAGCGACCTCCTCAGACTCCTGTCAGCAAACAACCCAGACTCCCTGTCAGCGACCTCCCCAGACTCCCTGTCAGCAACCACCCTCAGACTCCCTGTCAGCGGGACCTCCTCAGACCCCCTCCCCCTGTCAGCGACCTCCTCAGACTCCCTGTCAGCAACACCCTCAGACTCCCTGTCAGCGACCTCCCCAGACTCCCTGTCAGCAACACCCTCAGACTCCCTGTCAGCGACCTCCTCAGACTCCCTGTCAGCGACCTCCTCAGACTCCTGTCCAGCAACATCCCTCAGAACTCCTGTCCAGCGACGCTCCTCAGAGACGCTCCCTGTCAGCAACACCCTGTCGAGGAACTCCCTGTCAGCGACCTCCTCAGACTCCGTCAGCGACCTCCTCAGACTCCTGTCAGCAAAACCCTCAGACTCCCTGTCAGCGACCCTTCCTCATACTCCCTGTCCAGCGACTCTCCTCAGACTCCCTGTCATGCGACCTCCTCAACTCCCTGTCAGCAAAACCCTCAGACTCCCCTGTCAGCGACTCCTCAGACTCGCCCTGTCAGCGACCTCCCTCAGACTCCCTGTCAGCGACCTCCCAGACTCCCTGTCAGCGGGGACCTCCTCAGACTCCCTGTCAGCAACACCCTCAGACTCCCTGTCAGCGACCTCCTCAGACTCCCTGTAAGCGACCTCCTCAGACGCAGCATATTTGTAAGCCGTCAGTCGATCCACTGACGAGCGGTAACTGCTCCGGTAACTGCCCTGGTACTAGGTCTTCAGCGTCTAGAAACCAGTCGCGGCCGGCCCGTGTGGTTTATTGAAGACGTAAACGCACGTCTGTCGTCCTGTCGTGCGCCGCCGTCTCTCCAATTTGACCGTTTTTTGCTGGTGCCTCTGCCCGACTTTCCTTACCCACCGGATGCGATGGTGTACTGGTGGTGTACACCACGGACACTACAGATCAGGCCCTCATTATGCCACGGAACACCGCCGGAGCCGGCTGGACCAGGCCTCGGCAGCACAGGGCCTTAATCGTCTACCATTCAACATCAACGGGAACGTGTGAGCACGCGCCACTCCCTCCCCTTCTCTAGGAGCCGGCCGGACCTGGCATCGGCACAGGGCCTTAATCGTCTACCATTACACATCAACGGGAACGTGTGAGCACGCGCCACTCCCTCCCCTTCTCTAGGAGCCGCCTCCCACCGCCTCGAACTTCCACCGTCCGCCGTCCGACCGGCACGAAATAGCCGCCTGCCACGGGAAAGTGTGTAGCCGTTTCGGCTGTGACGCATGGCCCTGCAGTGGCGGCCGAGCTGACCACCCTGACCACGCCGGACGCGTGCGGTCGTGTCAGTGGCCGCCTGTGTGGTCCACGTACGCCAGCTGCACGTGCCGTGACATAAAACATGCCGCCACCACACGGGGCCGGAAAGTGGGCTCTGACTGCTGAGATTCACGCCGTTTCATGCATACACGCTTCACGACCAAACGATTACGGCTCACGGGGCAGTCGACACGCTGGAGTAACGAGTCAGAAAGTGTGTAACCTCTTTTCCACGTTGTTGTTTTTCTGGGTGAGCGGATTCATCTTCGAACACAAATTATCTCATTTATCTAAGAATTAGGGGTTATTAAGTCCATTTTTCCTCTCGCATCGCACAAATAGTCGTGCACATATATGCCGCTGTGTCGGATCAGTCAGTGACGTATGTGTTGTGCGGCCGTGTGCTGTGCGCTGTGTGCTGTGCGCTGTGTGCTGTGTGCTGTGTGCTGTGTGCTGTGTTCTGTGTGCTGTGTGTGTGTGTGTGTGTGTGTGTGTGTGTGTGTGTGTGTGTGTGTGTGTGTGTGTG
>VOPJ01015235.1:0-16374 GCA_014673585.1 Semibalanus balanoides
GCTTTGACTTCCTCAAAATAATGTTCTGAATTTCTTATTCTGGCGGTGACCCCTGCTATGACCGACCAGCATCACCATAACAGTCGACATGATACAGAATACAGATCACCAACCGCTTGCCACGATAACCTGTCACGATACAGGCCACATGATACATGTCTGCCATATGTACAATTGTACAAGTACACACTGTGATATATTTCAAATTTATTGCGTTCTCCAAATGTGTTCAAGTGTCAAAATTATTCGGCAAACTTTGTTTTAAAAATGTCACATTTATTGCAACTCGTAAACGTCATAGTATTGTAACTTGCAACTTTATTGTAACTCAGAGTTAGTGTTTCTTTCTTCAAGTTGCGCCAGTACTTGCAGTATTATTCCACAACTCAACACGTCCGTCTCTCGGGAGCTGGAATACGTACTTTGGAGTCATGTGACGTCATTTAATAAGGTTCGTGCCGTTAACATCACAGCGTAATGCAACGCTGGAGACAGGTAATACCAAGACTTTGAAGCATCATTCTACATAGTACTGGGTACAAACAAAAACTAGAACAGAATGCTTTCTTGGATACAGCGTCGTCTTCTCATAGTGTAGCTGGCGCTGCGCAGTAAACAAAAACAAGTGTCTCTTTAGCTGCTTATCAGCAAGGTATCGTGCTCTCCACAGCATAGTTCGTCATGGGCCCACCATTCTCCAGACCAGACCATGCCCAGACCAAGCCCAGACCAGGCCCAGACCAGGCCCAGACCAGGCCCAGACCAGGCCCAGACCAGGCCCAGACGGCCCATGTCCAGGGCAGCAGACCCAGGCCCAGTACCAGGCCCAGGCCCCAGGCCGAGCCAGACCAGGCCCAGGCCAGCCCAGGCCCAGCCCAGGCCCAGCCCAGGCCCCAGCCCAGGCCCAGCCCAGGCCCAGCCCAGGCCCAGCCCAGGCCCAGCCCAGGCCCAGCCCATGGTTCATGGGCCAGCCCAGCCCATGACGAACTCGGCTTCACAGATTACATGGAACAACCATCGAGAGCAGTTCGAAAGTCTCCCCTTCTTCCAATAATTATAGACAAAATGTACTACTCAACAATGCATCACGCACGAGAACGCATTTTTTTGTTCACCTCACACAAAAGGTACCTATCAGTATCACCGAAAAAACGCGATACTTCAAGTGTCGCTAAAATCCCTTGTTCAAGTGGAACACCAACCCAGTTCACCATACCCATACAATAAAAGAAGTCACCAGAGGCCGTTTTTACAAAAAAGTCGAGCCACGGCTCAATCTACATTATAAATCGCAGATAATGACCCGCCGCCGCCGCCGCCGCCGCCGGTGTTCGATGTTCTCGCAAGATAACGGAAACCAAGAAATTCAATTAAGCCGTTTTCCGATGGCTTATTGGTTTGCGGTCGAAATGTTTTAGAAACATTTTAAGGAGATGGGTTCCGTTACGAATGAAATTATTTTAGTCTTTGTAGCCGCTTTCAAACCGTTATGGAAACTAATTTGCAAACAAATGTTTTTTACCCTACAAAGACCCTACGGCAAAACCGTAGTTAGTCGTTTTGGGTTAAACACTTTATCGCAAATTTTTACTCATACGTGTTAAGACGGCTATCTTCACTTGGGAAACATTTTAAAACATTTTAAAATGTTTTAAAACATTTCGCGCAAAATAAGCCATCGTGAAAACGGCTAATACTAAGCATGCTGTCGTTTTCAACGATTTTGTTATGATAACGACTTGCTAATAATAGAAAATGACTTAGCATTTAAGAAGAAGAAAAATCGAGCCGTGGCTCGTTTTTTATAAGAACGGCCTCGGGTAGTTTAACTGAAAATTTTCAATAGTAGAGCTAGAATTTACTTTGAACTTAATTCGGTAGATAACAATGCTGAAGTTACCGCCTACCGGGCACCAGCCACTGACATCCATAGATACCTATAGATATCCATAGATACATAGGTAGTAATGGATGTCAGTGGCACCAGCATATAATCCGACTGTTATGGTCCCGGTGTGACTGCACTGCACTATGGTCTGTATGGAAAATTGATTACACCATGCTCCTATCATATATTTATGCCTCATAGTTTACATTTCGCAGAGTCTGTCGCGTTTTCTCGGAATACGAATGACTTCGACCCAAATTATCAGCACATAGGGCTTAATGTAGCGAATAACGAAGCCACCATTCCCTTTCTAAATTGTCTGCGTAGGTGTGCCAATGCATCAAAAACCAAGCATGAAATACAATTTGCATTTATTTGTCAACATTTTTTTTTTTGTTAAATCCGCAACGCCCAACTTAGAACGAACCAACAAAAGTGTAATTTTGTAAATATACAAATTTACGTGTAAAATATTTACGATATATATTTGTGGGCAATAAACAATTTTTCGTAAAGATCCGTGACATTGTGGTGCTCCTGATGCTTTGTAGAAATGGCTTAACATGAAGGGATCTCAAATATTATTGTTATATACCATTAAACATGACAGGCTTTAGACGTGCTGGTCATTTACAATTCAGACGTGCTCGAGTAGAACTGAGCATGTTTAGAACTGAGCATGTTAGTTGCCATCCCATCATTGCTTGGGTACATGTTTTGTATATTTTGTGCATAGTTTTAGAGCAGAAAGGTACTTTTGCACCAAAAATTGCGATCATGGTAGACATTTTCAACATCGGATAATTAACTTGACGGTAGGATGAAAAAAACAATATCAAGAACAATATGTTCATTTATGGTTATAGACAACGAATTTGCGGCGCGGCAAGAGATAGTCCAATTTTCTTAGCATGTTTTTAAATACCATGCACCACACGAAGCTAGGAATTACAAACGCAATTTATTTTTGTGTTTTTTAATGACGCTGATGGGAAGGCCCGATACTTAACTAGGGCTAATTTCACTAGTAAATTTCCCAGAGAATTTTCATGCAGGATGTCTGGAAAGCCCCGCAGGCCGCAGTAGGTGAGCCGGAGCAACTGATGACGTTCGATTGCCCATCATTAGCAGCTACTGCTAGATGAAATGGTCTTGGAAAAGTGGGGCACCCGGACGAAAGGTCATGCAAGACGTTTCGGACGCCACGCAATTAAAACCACTGCTGAAACGAAATCAGTCTGGAAAAGGGCCATAGGCATCAATGGGTGAATCACTCCACGTGCTCGATGTCCCGAGACAACTTACACCCCGTTTAAAGGCACGCTATCCAACCAACACAAGACCACGCAAGGTCACACCTGGCCATCCCAGACTATACAACGCATACCGCTGGGGTCGAATTCACCCCCCCCCCCCTTCCCTTGGAGCGTGGGACGCGTGCTGCTGGCCGTCAACCCACTGAAGTACAGCTGTTTACTCAACAATTCCAGCTGCAGTGGCTAGCCAGATCTTGACCCCTGGCCCAGTTTGCGATGGGCGCCGCTCCGCACCGCTCCACGCCGCGTCGGGCCGCGCTGCGCCGGTCTGGCCGCGCTGCGCCGGTCTGGCCGCGCTGCGCCGGTCTGTCCGCGCCGCGCCGGTCTGGCCGCGCTGCGCCGGTCTGGCCGCGCTGCGCCGGTCTGGCCGCGCCGCGCCGGTCTGGCCGCGCTGCGCCAGTCTGGTCGCACTGAGATGCGCAGCCGGTCGAAGAATGCTGATTGGTCCGACTCGATGAGTGACGCGTAAATCATCCACCGGAGCCATGCACGCCGTTGGTGTCAGCCATTTGCGCCGAAAGAGCTCGATAGTCATGCGCCATAGCCAATGCGCTTATTAGCTATGTGTGAGCATTACTCGAATTCCCTCAAAGATCAGGATTGTGCGATCGAATATACATAGTTATCAACAGACATTTCGCAGTTATCTCTGTTTGGATATCATGTGAGTTACATAACACTTATGGTATGGTCATACAGGGACGTAGCCAAGGGGGGCACGGGGAATGGCTCCCCTGAACAAAATAAATGTACACTAGATAAAATTGATTCTCTGACGACCCGACCCTACCCCCCTCCCCGGTCAGCAACATATGGCTGGGGAGCAAAATTATATTTTTCCGACTTGCCCCGCCCCCTCCCCTGATAAAAAATCCTGGCTACGTGCCTGTGGTCATATTATCGCAAAGGAAGATAACTTGTCTCTTGACCCATGTATCAGCTGGACAGCTGGATGGGTTAGGTATGAGAAAGACCATCTTCATCTAATGTTTAACGTCATTCAATAATGACATGGTATATACGATGAACAGAATTCAATAAACAGTTTATATTCAAATTCCGTGAGACACTCATGCTAAGCGTGATCATAAACTCAGAGGCATCGAGCAGAGGGTCCGTAATCAGTGTCCTAATCGTCGGGTAGGCCATCCGACTAGCTGAGGGAAGTAGACCTCACAAGGAATCAACCCCTGAAAGTTCGACAAACGATATCGTATATATCGCTAATTCAGATATGGAAGCCAAGCCAATAGTAGTCTAGTCTCTCAAGCTCAAACCTTGACGATGGACAGAGCAGAAAGAGACAATCGCCGATTTTCATCACGGTACCCCGCAGAGAGCGAGCGGCTGATACTATGACAAAGATAGGATGATCAATTTAAAGTGGAGCGGTGTGATAACAGCGTGAGTGGACACCGTGGACGGTCCACGGTGGACCACAAGTCTGTCGAAATCTAGTAGAAGTGCCGGTTGTATAGCGGTACAACACCAGTAAAAGTTCTACAGCGACGTCATCACACTTTCATTATCGGAATGGATACAAAATATATATGAAACCTTTATTGTTACGTTGTTGCTCCCTTGCTCTCTTGTAAAGACTATATATGCGCGCAGTCAGCGCCTACATCAAATCATTATTGTATATTATTTACTTTTTTCATTTTTACCAGAAACGCTACAGAAATGGCTGCCTGACTAAACGGTATCATTTATATTGCCCGCAGCTATTGCTGTCCCTTGAGATAACCATAAATGTTGCCCAAAGTTGCACCAAACGGGGGGGGGCGCTCTCACAGCTCACCTGACTGAACCATCATGGCTCCTCTCCAGCCGTATTTGTCCGACAGGAAGCTGACCAGCGGTGCCATGATGAAGGTGCCGATTCCCGAGCCACACACAGCGATCCCCGTGGCCAGCGCGCGCCGCTTGTCGAAATAGAACCCGGCGGCAATCACAGCAGGCAGGTATATCATACCGAACCCGATACCTGTCGGGCGG
Source organism: Semibalanus balanoides (assembly GCA_014673585.1). NCBI lineage: Eukaryota > Metazoa > Arthropoda > Thecostraca > Balanomorpha > Balanidae > Semibalanus > Semibalanus balanoides. Next base: position 5,203 of record VOPJ01015235.1, read on the forward strand.
ACACAGAGCTGGGGTTAGCCACGGGTCTGTCTGACAGATGCTGAGCTAGGCGGCTCAGACTCGGCAGGGTCCCGTGTCATAAGTTGAAGGTGTTTGGCGCGCGGGTTTTGATGGGAAGCTCGTGGAAATGGCTTTGGTTGAGTTGTTTGGTAGCATTAGTTGGGTGCGCTTCAAAGACAAAGCGGTGGTGCAGAATATGTAATAGATACAGATACATATGTAAATAATTAAGAATAAGCGTAAAAATACTAATATTTGCGAAAAATCATCAGACCATGAACTATGAGTTTGAGATAATAAATAAGCTCATTCCTAATTCCTTGTTAAACAAGATATGAACATCCTCGCGTCGTTAAAAAAGAAACAATCGAGCGCGAGACTAAATAGATGACCAAGAGACCTACTTATACAACGTAAGCACAGAGTGCTATTGCATGCCAATGTCACAAATATTGATAGCATAAATAGGTACTGAAGCATGACAAACGAATAAATTGATGCATACAGACAGTTAATTCTGAGTATCCGCCCATGGTAACTACAGTAGCGAAAATTCCATACTTGACATCTTGTGATAAGAAGTTTGTCCTATTTTAGACATGCCAATCACTCACCTCCAATAAGGCCATAGGAAATCACTAAGAACTCCACTGATGTCGCGTATGCTGAGATGAAGAACCCGAATGCTGGATGTGATGGCTCCCATGATAGTCACTACACGGAAAGCCGAGCTTGTTTGCCATGGCACTCACGAAAGGGCCTGAAACAGAGTGCGCATATATTGTAAAAGCACATTGAGCATTTAACACCAGCATTCTCCTGTAGCTCTCATGACAGCAGAAAGCAGGTGAGCTTCTGTTCCCAGATAACTCAGGCGATATGACAAAAATGTAGCTAATTATTGGAGATCAATGACATTGTGCGTTGTCCAATGACATGTGCATTGTTCAGTTTTGTTCTAAGGATAGTTTATGAGGAACGCACTGGGTCCACCACGTTCCGAAAACTGGTGGGGGTGGGGCAGAGACATTCTTAAAGGGACACTGCCATCTTAACATTATATTTGAGTTGAGATAGCCATTTTCCGTGCTAGGCATTGCAACTATGCATCGTATAAGTTAAAACAACCACCGAGGTCGAATCACAAATAAATTTGAGTTTGATTTTGACATCTGTGAACATCCCACACGTCCCGCAGTTATTGAACGGGGACCTTGACTCCGGATGCCGTCGTCATTCTATTACTTAATGTTGATGGATAGTGGCGGCACTTGTTTTTTATATTTGGCCATACATTAGCCGTACATATGGCGCGTGGAAGCGTTTTCTCTATTCCCGAACATACCCCTTCATATGACTTCATCAGCCCATTTTTTTTTTAAAGTAAAAGTTGAGCACTGATTGTGAGAAACAAATGTCATAATCGTGTTCGGCAGCAATTACTTTATATTTAGCACCACAAGCGGCGTACATTTGAGAACTTTTGGGAAGGTGGCAGTGTCCCTTTAAGTATATTTGTTTACATGCAACACCTATAGGCGTAATGTTAAAAATCCAAAAGCAACTCCGGGAACCCCCCTTCCCTGTGGAGGAGCCCACGGAGGTATGAACACGAATAGCATTGGTACGCATTGGTGGCAGTTGAGTGGTTGCTAAGTGCGTCTGGTTATTAGCCATTAAGTACGGCAAGGTGGAAGTTGACAGTGGTTGCTAAGTGCCGTCCTGGTTATTAGCATTGGTACGCATTGGTGGCAGTTGAGTGGTTGCTAAGTGCGTCTGGTTATTAGCATTAGTACGCATTGGTGGAAGTTGAGTGGTTGCTAAGTGCGTCTGGTTATTAGCATTGGTACGCATTGGTGGAAGTTGAGTGGTTGTTAAGTGCGTCTGGTTATTAGCATTAGTACGCATTGGTGGCAGTTGAGTGGGTTGCTAAGTGCGTCTGGTTATTAGCATTGGTACGCATTGGTGGAAGTTGAGTGGTTGCTAAGTGCGTCTGGTTATACGCGTGCGTCTGGTTATACCAAAACATCATGTCAAGTAATCTGAGGTCAGTGTCTTCGGTTTAATTATGGAAGCGCAGGAACCCAGTGGAACATATAATTAAGTTAAATGGATCCCATATTATATTTGAAACAAGCGTCACAAAATGTCATGGAAATTGCTAAAAGCCAAATAAGTCATCTGAGATCATCGGAGGTCACAATCACAGTTTAAACCACAATTGTTCCCTGAAAACACTTGTGCATATGCTTCTGAACAACACACACTCGGAAACTGCACAAGTTACAAAGATCGATACTACGGGACACCAGTTGCGCCTGACATGACAATGGAAAACAGGTCAAAAGTCATGGGGAGTAGAAGTTCGCAAATTTCAGAATATGAGTCAAATTGTTCAAAAGAAGTGTACTGAAAATTGCATCACAATCGGTTTATAACTAACCGAGCTATTCCTGAAAAACCGAGGTGGTGGCATCTTCCTGCACTGGCGAGGGTTAAAGCGTCCATTCAAACCAACTCAGTCATAAATAGGCCGGACAGTCTCAAATCGCTCCACTCTTCCCCCTGACTCTGTATATGTGCGTGTGTTTGTGTGTATACCGCACCACCAACTCGTATGTCTCCGGTGCCGACCACCCGTCTAACGGTGGACGGGTGGTCGGGACTGAGCACTCCGCTGACCCAACTCGGCGGCCTGTCAGCCTGCCTGTCAGGCCGTCTAGAGTACAGTCGTGTCGCTGTGCACTGTGCAGCGTGCATTTCGGGTCATATTGTGCTCCATCCATCACGGGCTCCATCGTTTGTTTGTGCTGGTCGAGTGTGAACGTCTGGCGGCATGTTGTTCTGTCCGCGCCCTGCGGCTGTATCTGGTGTCGGTTCACGACTGTGTCTGTCTATGTCGGACTCTGTCGGACGCTCTCGGACTCTGCTGGACTCCGTGACGTCATCACATCCGGTGCAAAGACCAGACCAGCGGCACGCTCACGCGGTGCTGCGCGTGAGACCCACATATGTGCGTGTGTGTGTGTATAGTGTGTGAGTGTGTGTGGGATGATATCTGCTGTTTACTGCACCGCAGTGGTCATACATAATATATACGCCAACCAAGGGCGCTGTCATAGGGAGGATGGTACGGAGGGGACGCTTTCCCATTTTTTTCTTCTCGGATTTGAACATTACACCTTCGGACGTTGCATGGAAAGAATTGAGTTCAAAATGCATCCCCCCACTCCCCACTTTCGGAAGGTGTCGCTGCTCTTGACCCTAACGGAAACGGTTGTGGGTTGATGCAAGGTATGGGTGTTTGAATATGAAACTGAGTTAAATATGACATTGGTCTGAGAAAGACACCCATTGTATATCATTTGATTGGATTAGAAATCAATGGATTAAAAACAATCCTTAAAGCAATTCAATACAGCAGCACTACGCTCGGATTGTCATCATCTACATCAACTGTGGGAACAGTGTCATTTTAGATAAGAAAACACCCAGTGCCTTTCATCGGCTTTAAAATGGTAATTTCATCAGTTTCTGCATTGAAAGAGACAAACGTTGTCATTTCGTTATATTATTATCTCTCTCCTATGATATCAGCCAGGCCCAGGTCAAACTTAATAATACCGTGCAAATGAGCCAATCATCTGCCTACTAACGGTATGTATTTCGCGACCTGAAATCACACTGTGCCGGATGCAGCAAGGTAATGCGGTACAGTATACCAGGCCAATGATCCGCGCAGCAGCTGGCCATTACGGTAAGACGAGGATTGCAGCGGGGATAACCGATCCAACGTCGCACTGCATAGCTGACATACTGCGTTGCTCGACACGTGTCTTACGGTGTGTTATTGTACAGCTGACTGGGTACGGGTTACAGGAATCTGGGTCTGTCAACAACAGAGGTGATACGGCTCTTTGTGCTCCTGACGTGTAAGTGATGATAAATTTGAGATCGGGGCTATGCATGATTCAGACAGCCCAATGGTAAATATGCATGATTAATACCTAGCGTATCACATGTGACAATCCTGGCGTCTAGCTGTTCAGTGAATGTGAGCTTATCACCAAATGGGTGATCTACACATTAGTGGCCACGCATCGCCCGAAAGGATATCATTGAGGTGGAAAGTAGAGCTCGACCCAGTTCACCTCATACTCAGCATACTGAAATAGCGTGCCGAGTAAGCATGCAATGTTTGAACTAGCTTAATGTGGTGGTGATACGCGCCGATCCGAGGCTGCGTCCCAGTCACCAGAAAGAGTCATATGCTCATACTTGATGTCCCGGCAGCATTCACTGATATTTTACAGCAGGATGCAATAGAGTACACAGAGTTCGGCATCTATGTCTATTGATCAGCAGATAATCATATGGAATTTTTCCATAACTCAGCCTGAATGTTTGTTCCAATCCTAGGACTAATTGGATGGATTGGAACTTCACACAATCAATTTCCCCCACGTGTGTGATAGAATGTGATAGAACTACCTAGCTGATCGGGTGATGATAGAGATTTGGCAGGACCGTGCCGAACATTTACGACATTTAATAAGTTCCAAACTAAATTCTGCTGTTTAAATTGACTCGCCCATTTCAGACCAACCCTTTTAAACCACGATGACAAGAGCTGGTCAATGGCAATGCCCTGTATTATGGTCTCTGGATGACATTATATATGGCCTCTGTTTTGTGTACATGAAATACTCCGCTAACTAAGGATCGATCCAACACCATCAGCGATCACAACTCCGTTTGATTAGTGATTTGTAAAGAAGATGATGTAAATTTATAAAAGAATGTGAAAATAAAACATGGGAAATCAGCGCGTGAACGAAAACAACGGACAGACTCTAACCTCACCTGCAATAAGATAGAAGCCGGACAGGATGGAGCCTATCCAGGCCGTCTTGGACTTGCTCTCGCCGAACTCTTCAATGAGCGGCAGCAGCAGGATGCCGAAGCTGAAGATGGAGCCGTCCACGATGGCGTTGCACATGAAGCTGGCACCGACGATGACCCAGCCCCAGCCGCCATCCGGGGGCACCACGTGAGGTACCTCCAGAATGACATCGTCCAGCTCCTGCTGCTCCGGCGGCTCCTGCTCCGGTGGTGCTCCGCCGCCCGCCGCTGATTCTGACGGGAGAATAGCAGCGAGTGTCGTCAGCAGTCACTCTGCAGTGCAAATGATACGAATCAGCAATGAGCCTGGTTAAAGATGAGATGACAGCTTATTTTCGAGCACGAGTAGCATATGTTATGTTGCGTTGCCTTCGATGTTTTGAAAGCATATTACGGAAAATACAAAATGTTATTTTATCAAAAATATGTAAATGTAGCCCGCTGAATATTTGGTGCCACCGACCTCGTCCGTCATATGGTGCTGATTGCAGTGACCGGAGTGGTTTGAATTTGAGTGACTGTCGCTGTCGCTGTCTGACGAATACAGACAGAGAGTGAAGTAATGGAACGCGTCTTTCAGCGGATGCTTTGTTTGTGTGCTGTCCAACCCAAACATGTTTTGGTCTTTTGCAGTTACCCTCAGTTTTTAACACTCAAAATAACGGTATTTCACGACATTTTAGATGGGCATTATAAGTTTGTTAAGATATATTAACTTATTTCATGGTATCGTAAGTAATAAATGATATACCGGCATCATTGCATTAACATTTACCTGAAATTGATATGTGTGGTATCATTCCTTTCCTTTAAAAAACTTTCGATTTGCGCTGATGCCTTACCAACAATACAAACCTACAACTTAGTGAACCCGACTGAAAGAGTAAGTCGGGTAAAGCTTCATGATGCCAAGATGATGCCGACTATGTTTCGGGTGGTTTGTGAATTTCCTACATATCCATCGCTATCCGAACGTGCCTTACTGCGTACCCATATCTCTCATGTCAGCACAAAACGGTAAACACCAAACAGACTCCATGAGCGATAAACAATTGAGTCATTAACTACTTGCTGTGCAAGCAACAGGTCGGTCAGTGGCACCGACAGGCCAGCCAGATCCAGGCCGAAGTCCAACAGTGCTCGGGGACCACGAACTTCCGACTCTGTGTCTTCTGAGAAGCACAGAGCAGGCCTGCCAAGTCCGCCCGTCCGCGCTGCGCCGCACTAGGCACGAACACAAACGGAGCCGCCGGGCCGTGTACCCAGACAGACGGTCAGGGGAACGTCAGCCAGCCAGCAGTGACGTCATCCAGCCAGCAGTGACGTCAGTCAGCCAGCAGTGACGTCAGCCAGCCAGCAGTGACGTCAGTCAGCCAGATGTGACTTCAGCTGGAGTCTGATCCACAGTACACACCACCTCAGACGCCATACTCGCGGCGTCTTATTCACTGGGAGGTCCCAAACTTTGGTATTTTTACAGAACAGGCCCGTCAGTAATCTGTTGACACACCTAACGCGTGTGTCTAGGACGTCCCCAGTCGTAGCGTAAGACACACTAACAATAACCAATTATTGGGGCTTTACGTCCCACCGACCTCTGTACTTTTTAGACATTTGGACACGAGTACCCCACATATGACTTGCGTTCCTGGGAATGGGGAGGCTTGAGCCTGGGAACTTTCCATCATAGTTAGCGCTCTTCACATACATCGCGACCGCCCCAAGGCGACACAAAACACATGTATCCTACGATTTGTGGAGACACAGACCACAAAACACTGTATTTATAATCATAATACAAAAATTCAGCACGTTCAACTCCGAAGATCGTAGAGCTGTGTTTCGAAACCAGTAGGCACAGCTTTCATCATCTTGAAGCTCGTTCATAACAACATTCAAGGACGGCAGACTTCATCAGCGTATGGCCTGATTTAGGTATACCCATCCAAGCATCTGCTGTCTGCTCCAGCTGGACTCAGTACCAAAATGAATGGACGCCTGGGCGAGTTTCATCTGGCCTCTCTGTCCTCGGGGGAAAAAAGGTGGCCGTCTATCTATAGGCACCGTGACCGTGATCGTGACCTTATGACCCGCTGACCGAGTCGGAGCCCCACACAATACTGCATGAGGAAGCTGGCACTTGGCGGCGATTGGCGGGGCGCATTGTAAGTGCATCCCGGAAGTCACAGGGCACACCAGCAGTCCTGTTGGAAGTGAAATTCCTCTCCGGTGAGACACTGTACCGGCTGGGTGCCAGCTGGATACGGGACACGCCCGGCACGGAAACGTGTTGCGTGAGGATTCCCGTGAAGTCGGGTTGTGGCTCTCTGAGTGTGTTATTTTTTAAATAATTTATGAACACCAATGGACGACGATGAGTACCAGGAACCGGCAAAGACAAGTCAGACTCGTTCATTGTAGAGGCTGTTTGTGTTTGGTATGGCGTGCCAAACAGCTGTCAAAGTTGGCTAAGAGGCTTTGTTTTGTTCGGCGTAAAATCTCGGCTGTTGGGAGTAACATCTTTTTTAGTATATTTGTCAGAGTGTATATATCCAGCAGCGAGCAGAACTCATGTAACTATTTCATCATTCCACGGAGCAATCAGAGCACGTCAGACGTTCATCAGATTTAATATAAACATTCCACACAAGAACTCAAACATTCCCACCATTAAACATTGTGACAGGTTCTTGGTTAGGAGGAGCATCAATGGTTCATTTGATAGAAGACGGGTTTTACGCAAATCAGCTGATTCACATTTTCTCTGGGAGCTTCCTTGCAATACTGGGAATGTTTGCTCAAGTGAAAGTATTCCTTGATTTAGTTAGTAAAAGTGTATTATGTGAGAATGAGTTATTATACATATAAAACAAAACGTGTAGCTAGCGTTGCGCGGCACAACGAAGTGAATTTAACAAAATCAGAGCAAAAGTCATGTGACCTTTGATGGCCCCAGGTGCTGTTAACATTGACCTGATAACAAATTGTCGACATACTTTGAAAAGAAGTGTCGCCGAGCTTACTGCATCTTCGCCTTTCGACTACAGTTTCCGACACCACCGGCACGGCGGGGGTTAGTAAGGCACGCGCCTTTATCCCGCCACGTTTCCGGCGCTGACACTGTCTCCGCGGTCTGTGATAAAACGCGGCGGCATCTGAGGGCGACGTGCGCCACTCTAGCCGCAATCGCCGCCGTCGCGCGTCCTCTGTTGACGCTGCGTCCTCTGTTGACGCTGCGTCTTACGACCAACAACAGATTACCTGGCTGCTATCTGCCCTCTCTCCTGTCCCGCCCAGAGGCCGGGCACGCGACTTATAGAGCGTGGTCGGACGAGAACGCACAACGCTCACAAAGGTTAGGTTGACAAAGGTTGAAACTCACTGTGACGCCGTGACAGTCTCCTCTGCCCTGATGTGTGTCTCTTTGTCGGCGGACACAAATCTCGGCCAGGGTAGAACAATCGATGCATTGTATATTTTGCACTTCTGTAGTGGAAAGTACGAGGAAAATACGAAATATACAAAATACGAGCGAAAAAATACGAGCCTTAGCAACTAAGTGAACCGGTATATTGTTTTCATTTTTAGCCAGACTAAGCCCGGCTCTAAGGTTATCTGTGTTCAATTAGAGATCGCTGAACCCTCACCCGAGCAGCCTCCGATCACGGCGTTACCGTGCAGAAGGGGGGGTTACGACCCCCTGGCGTTTCGCCTCTAGTTGAGCTAGAACTTCGATGTAAAAACGAGCGTGTTGCTGGTGACGAGAGAAAGACATTGAAACCCGAGTTTTAGGTCCAGGTTTATTAGGTGACCTTTAAGGTCATGTCACTGACCCAAATGTCATCAAATCGTAAATACGTAGAAATTGAATACTACTCGAACTAAAATCGTGAATGGAATCTAACTATGCTTAATGGGTGCCAATTTGATATCAACGTCACAAAATGTAATTGAAACTTCAAAATTATAAAACGGTTATGTCAGGACTATGCTTATCTGAGGTCAGTGACCTCGGTTGACCTGTAGGAGCACATCACCCAAGTGGAACATACAATTATGTGAAATGAATCGCAGGTTTAAAAATCAACGTCACAAATGTTCTAGAACTGGCAAAATCTTTATAAAAACTGTACATCGTGGGATTGTCCCCTCTAATGGAACGAGGCCCGGGGGATATTCCTAATCCCGAGTCAGGAACGTGGGATGTGTACTAACAGTGGATAAAATAATATTCACACGCACATATTCACACTCAGGTACATATATAGCCAATAGTCATCGTTCTACTACTGCGTAGGTAGCAGTCGCTGCTTCAGTTTTCGTTTGAATGACGCCACTGAGACGGTTGCAAGTTCAGGTGGCAGCTCATTGTACAGCTTGGTCGCGCGATAGACGAACCGACACTTGCACGCAGCAGAGCCGTTGATGCGAGTCAGACTGAGCAGATGGTCTTGCCTAGTACTGCGCACACGATCAGCACGCTCTCGGTTCATATAGAACTGCAAAGCCAGACACTCTGGTTGACTAGTGACACGGATCCGATGAAGTGAGGTCAAGGTCTAACGATAAAATCCGTCTGCAGACGTTAGCCAGCCTAGCTCTTCCCTGGCAGCCGAGATGTGGTCAAACTTCCTTTTTCCTGAAATTACGCGAGCTGCAAAGCTAATGATTTTTTGAACTGTTACGATATTTTTAGACGAACCATTTCCATGGATAGTGAGGCAGTACCGAACGTAAGAAAACACCAGTGCGGATACGATGACAGGCAGGATCTCGTGTGGAAGCTGGTGACGGAGCTGAGCTATTCCAGCCAATATGCCAATGCATTTCTGCCTGGCAAAGATGATGTGGGAGTCCCAGTTGAGGCAGCAGTCGAACATCACCCCCAGATTCTTTGCCTCACTGCACGGAGTAAGCGTGACGTCACGGAATTTGACAGTAAATGCCGGTAGGGTGCGAAGATTTTGACGCGTGCCAGTAGAGAGCAGCACTAATTTAGTTTCGTTCACCTTCACTTCAGATCATTTGCACAGAAAGAATAATCCAGTGAGGCCAGACAGATTCTCGACGGGCGATGAGACCGGGCAAGTCAGATTTAGGGCCAGAAACGAGAATTTGGGTGTCATCGGCGTACTGAACATCAAATGCTTCAGCTGCATGAAGGTGCTGAAGGTCCATCTGTGTGAAGGATAGTAGAACGAGCAGCGGGCCACAGTGAGGATCCCTGGAAGACCCCCTTGGTTGATGAGGTGCGGTCCGAAAAATCTGTTTGTTGTTGCGAATCGGTGAAACTCCACGGCTTTCGCAAAGCTCAACAGTACTCATGAGATAATCATAGAGATAACCTCCAGAGCCCCAGAAGAGATAATTTTTGACAAAATATGAGGTTCATAATATGAGGTATCAGAAGTCAAGATTAATACTACGGGATAGCAATTTTAGCGCCTCCCGATGACCTTGAGAAACCGGTCAATCTAGGTCCGGGTCATAATAGGTTGGAACTGATATTTTCGGAGGTATGTGTTCAAATTGTTTTGAAAAGTAAATGAATTAAAATGTGCATCTACAATCGAGTTTGACATTTACGGTAAGTATATTTAGAAGGACCAATGGAGTCGTCATCCAGCCCCTTGAACTGGTGATATGCGTATCGGGTGGTATTGGTATATGATATTAAGGTAATATCGGTATCTATTTTCAAATATGATGAAACATTTTATTAAGTTATGTCACTAACACCAGTACTGATGTAATATTGCCATTATTATATTGTCTCTGAATGACGACCGGTGCCGACCCGCGACCGGTCCTCTTAAATATAATGTGATTAACCATCAATAAAATTCACAGCTGAAGCAACATGCAAGCAAGAGGTTGGTGTCTACCATGGGTTGCGATTTGTATACTTGGGAAGGGCAGCCACCCAAATGATTTAAAATTTTAACATTTGGCCTATGGCGTTGCATGGTAAGAATGTATTTATAATCTATTAAGTTAGAAATGGGACCCCAATCATTTTCGGAAAATGACACTACTATGGTGTCTATTTATGTCTGACACATTGCATAAATTGAATAATTCCGAAGGACGGTAAGCTCAGTTTCAGAACTGGAAGTCACAACTAAAACTATTAGCCAAATAATAAAGGCAGTCTTTTCCCGATTTAGCAAAAGCTCACCAATAAAGATAAGCGCAAAATGATGAATTTTTTGATCAAAATATATGTGGTTTGTGCTATTATGTCTTTCGTGAATCGTGAGGTAAAATGTT
>VOPJ01015236.1:0-16375 GCA_014673585.1 Semibalanus balanoides
CAGAGTCGGCTCCGAGGCTCCCTGGCCTGCAGAGTCGGCTCCGAGGCTCCCTGGCCTGCAGAGTCGGCTCCGAGGCTCCCTGGCCTGCAGAGTCGGCTCCGAGGCTCCCTGAGCCTGCAGAGTCGGCTCCGAGGCTCCCCAGCCTGCAGAGTCGGCTCCGTGGCTCCCTGGCCTGCAGAGTCGGCTCCGAGGCTCCCTGGCCTGCAGAGTCGGCTCCGAGGCTTCCTGGCCTGCAGAGTCGGCTGCCGAGCTCCCTGGCTGCAGACGTCCGGCTCCGAGGCCTGGCCCTCAAGAGTCGGCTCCGAGGCTCCCTGGCCTGCAGAGTCGGCTCCGAGGCTCCCTGGCCTGCAGAGTCGGCTCTGAGGCTCCCTGACATGCAGAGTCGGCTCCGAGACTCTACTTCCCTGAGGTGCCGTCTGACCGGCTGGCCGTCCACGGCTGCCGCCACGGGTGAGTGACGGGCGGGTATAACACCGCCCCGGCCCGCTCAGCCGTCCAATTCAAACGGCGCCATATCGTCGCCACCGCTGGCGGTTGATAGTATCAGCGCCATCAGTGTGATGGCCATCGGTGGCGATTGATGCCATCGGCAGCTGACCGATGATCAGGAAGGGTTTCGTTGGACAGGGTGAGGGTTCCGTTCCGTTGGCCGGCTTCACCGAAGGGAAACTCAAGAGGTTGTTCCATTAGGAAAGTAAGGTATCATTCTAGTCTTGGTTTGATGTAGAAATCAGCATTGCACCACTTGCCCTCTTGCGCGACTACGCAAGAAAACCAAGATATCAAGTATAGTTTTGGCTTGGTGTAGGTGTACGCATCACACCTCCTACCCTCCTGCACGACAAGATTGACGGTGGCACATGACTGAGATGAGCATTGATGTTTTCAGGATCCCCCTTCATAAAAATAGAAATAGAAATGTACATTAATATACTATATATATATATATATATATATATATATATATATATATATATATATATATATATATATCGACATGGGATAGCCGCCGAGGTTTCTTTTCACCGAATAAAGAACAGCTTTAACAGCATATCCGTTTGAATAACTTTATTGATTAATTTGTAATCAACCAATAGAATGTTATCAACCAAGGTTGTTTGGATTCAAAATCACGTATCAAAAAGATATCAAAAGTCCAAACCGTCATGCCATTTCAATATATCATCCTACCCTGATCATTTGACCTTCCTTTATTTGCGTATGTGACTACTTTACGGATAGCAGCAGTGTCCTATCATGGATGAGAAATACCTCTGAGAAATAAGAAGGTATTTCTCATCCATGGTCCTATTACGATCAACTGAAGTCCCGTTAACACAGCCAAATATCATGGCATGGCGTTAGCTGAGGTAGACACAGCTGTTTTTTCATGCAGGACGGCTAGGAGGCTCGTTATTGCCGTGAATTCAGATCAGAATATCCATCAGTACCGTGCCGTCATGGCATACGTAATGTGGTAATCGTAAACAAAACGGTCCCGCCTACAACGGCTGGCTCTCAATCGATTGACAGAGAAATACAAGTACATATTTACTATTCATGATCACGATTCGCGGCTAAGATTATACCAGCAAGAATAGACGACGCGTGTGTCAAAAGGTTATCGTAGCCTCCACAAGACATGAGTGCATGTGTGACGACATAGGTCAAACGAGAATAACGTCAGAGTGACGTTATGTTCAATGCTTTTTGATGGAAAATAAAGGTTTGCGGAAAACGCTGCCTAAAGTACAATTTCTATGATAAATTAAATTGTCATATATCAAATTACTGATAATAGACTTGGCTATCCAACGGCTATCTCGGATTTTCGAGTTGCATTGTAAAAGTTTAAGAAACCAAGGACAAATTGTTTTCATTTTATAATATTTTGAACATAAGAACTAATTATAAAAACCAGAATATATGTGATCGAGACGTGTCCGGCGAATATTTGTAGGTAACAAGTTTTAAGTCGATATCGTCAAAAATAACTGACTTATGAACTTTCAAGGACAAGAAATCGACCACCTCTCACATTATTACCATGCCTAAAGAATGCATTAATGTTGTTTGCTTCTCAATTCTGTTTCTATGTAACAAACATTTGCTAAGGTCATTTTTTCACGTTCTAGACGAAAAAAAAACATGTATTACAACGTCTAATGGCAGTAATCTGCAGTTTGACCTCGCGACCTCGTGTGAACTTGATCTGACACAAGGTCATCAACAGCTTAGAATGATAGGCACCTACTTAGAAGTGTCAGACACACGATTCATACCGATTTATCGACTTTTTATGTGTTTAATATTGCTTTTTGCGCGACAATTCCACCCGTCGAGACTTAGACACGGTCAAACATTTTGTTTTTGACGTTACCTGTGACGTCATCGGTAGCCCAAAGGTCAACAATATTAGGTTTCTTTCATACAAATAAAAAATACATGGCTATCGAATACCGTTAAAATTGTCATATCGGTCCAGTAGTTCCATAGATCCGAGGGGGGCAAAAAATAGACCCTTCCAGTAAGTCGCGTTATAGAATATAGCCCAGTAACTCGCGGCGACTCCAGTATCTCAACTGGCTGCCAACGGGCGCAAGCATTTGGTTATAATCGGCATTGGTTTTAAAGGGAATAGTTCACCTTTAACATTAGGTTTTGAGTTGAGATAGCCAAGTTGTGGCGCATGCTCGAAAATGGACTTGGGACGCTTTTCACATTTTCCACAGAAACCTCTTATAAGTATACTTAATACTTCAGTCCAGAAAGTCGGGCAGTTCACGGGTATATTCCGCTGGTAAAACATCCAATCTCGCAATCGCATTGGTACTGATTTTGGCTGAGCTGTTGTATGATATGAGCACAGATGCACGTAAACTTGGGGGATAGGCTGTCAGATGCCTGGATACAAAATTACCCAATATCCTGTTCTCAGTACCTATAGGCCCATCCATTTCCTTTTACTGGCGAGCGAGAATGCACTCTGATTCATATTGGTAATGCTAAGTGTCAGTAGTGACTTATTATGCTTTAAACAATCTTCTACACATAAAAACAGTTATTTCCATAAGTGCACATACGTTGTCTGTAGCAGATATGCGGCGTATCAGCTCTGCTGTTGCTGTGATCTGAACGTACAAGGTCGCGTAAACAGAATCGGTTCAGATTCTGTCCCCTGCGCCCAACTACAACCCGAAACCCCAATGGCTTGCCGACACCAGTTACGGCGTTCGTGCCGCTGTTATTTGATTGGCACGCCCCGGACCCGCAGTCTCTCGCCCGGAGCTAAATGACGTACGTGAACCATCAATCCCAGGAAGCCGCCCAGGAGCGAACGGGATCAGTGAGCGACAGCAGATGCTCGAGACAGCTATCTCTGTTTTCACTCTTAGATTGATAGTGCCAACCACCTACTAATCAGCCCGCTGTCGCCTTAAACCGCGAGCCGGATTCTTGACGAGCGCGCCCCCCTGAGTTTTCAACCCTTGTGATAATCTTCCTACGCAGTGGGCACATATTTCTGAAAATTTTAGTAGCTGAGTTTTACATAGCCAATTTTACGATATTCTCTCATATATAATTCGCATCGAATTATGCGTTCGGATTACTCTTTTGAACATGACAGTTTGCTCTGGACCTCATGTATCGCTAAAAAACATTAAATATTGTACAAACATAGAAAAATAGAGTATTTGCAGCAAAGAAAAAATAGTGCGAAAAAAAATCATTCATGTACGTTCAGTGGTTGATTGTATTTCATATGAAATTTCTCGGATAATTCAAAATTTTGTTTTGTTGACCCCCAAAAAGTAAAAAAAATGATTTTTGGCAAAAAATTACCCACAATCGAAATTTCCAAGATAACTTAAAAGCCGGAATATATGTGAGATACGATGTTTGGACGATTTACCCAAACCAAGATTCAAAGTAATATCTCAATTTTTGACGAGTGGATGGGTTCCCTTAGTGAAATAAATGTATGACGTTCATTTTTAAATTTAAAATTTTGTACTTTGTATTGACCAGATGGGGATCAAATACATACTTTTTTGTAATCAGGAGAAAAAATGTCTGTAAACAGCGTTTTTTACATTTAACTTTTCTAATTTAGAGTTTTCTGACCGTTTTCCGGACTGATCGAGTCGAGGTTGCTAATGAATTCGCCATAGCGAATTTCGTCTCTGTTAAAGACTTTCGTTCCTGGGAGTTAATTAACTTAATCCAGACAGTAAAAATCATTTTATACTTTCAGATACTAATCAACGACCAACATTTGACGCGTAATACCCTCAAATCCTCCTATACTTATAACTTTACGTTACGACGGACAGACAAAACCGCTATTTTTGGACGTGGTCAATTTCTCAGGTTATTCACTTGGACCTGATAGCGTTTCCACACCGATGACCTGAAACCAATAAAACTGTATTTACACCAATTCAATTCCCTTACCCATTGACAGCAACACATGCGTGGTTTTTGACGGCGGTGCCTCTATCTTGCTTGGTTTGGAAGTTAGCAGGGGCCTGTCAGCCTCCCCCGTTACGGCGAAGGTTGAGAAACGTCCCCGTAAGCGAGGGTCTAAGCAAGTACTGCATGGTTTTCAAGCGTTTCCATTTTCCGGATCTTCAACAAGTACTTGGGCAAGTACACCATGTATACGACACGATCCGCTTATCTAAGATCAATGGAACAGTTGTCGTGCCTTCTCAGCCAGCTGATTTCGCATCTACTTTGAGGAAAAAAATATGAATTATCACCAAATAATTGACATTTTATTTGCCTTTTCCCTGTAAATTATAGTTTCTTTGCACCTTACTAGTAATATATGATACTTAATTTCGGTTGCTTATCTTCATCATTTCTGAACTTTTTCTCGTTTTTTTTTCAAGGTGAACTATTCCCTTTAATGGAACGCTGTGTATTCTTAAAGGCCTTCCACGATTGCATTTCAATTCCTTAGTCTGCTGTGTGTGATTTCTGATCAAAGTGTTCCTTGTCCTTTAAGGTCCATAAAAAGGCCACTGCTTTCTACACCACCCAATCACCATTAAGTTGAAACGATCTTAAAGTGACCGGTTAAATAAATTCGGGACTGGGCGGCGTATTTAGCATATTGGTATGGAAATTAAATCACTAAAGACAACATATGGGTAAATGCCTGGGGCCCAGGGGATCATGCGCAAATCAAATTCATCGATAAACTATTCCTATCATGCATGCCAGTAAAATAAAAATGTTTCAACGAAAATGACTTCAGGCTTATCCACAAACTAAGGAAACTTTCGCCATTTGCCACCGTTTACGATCAGTCTGATCAGGCAGCGTATCAGACTTGTTTCTGATAAGTCTCGTTTTGTCTCTCGCTGCGGTTGTCTGTGTCGCGCAGCACTTGATTACCGGCCGGCAAACAATTCGTGGTGGATGTGGTGAACTTCAATCGCAGCACAGCATTGCCCGGCACCCAACCCTCGGCAGAAGAGGGCTGAAGAAGGTAGCTTTGGTTTCAGAGCTCGGGCCCTCATGGGCGTTGCCACCACTGGGGACACTAGGGACATTGTCCCTAGTAATTTTCGGCCTCCGGCCTCCCCTAGTATGGTCTCATGTTAAAGTACACGTGCACCTGGATTTATCCCTAGTAATTTTCAGATGTGGTGACGCTCCTGCGGGCCATCATGTTTCTGGAAATGTCTTTCACGCACGTCGGTGGATCAGCTAACCACTTGATCAGATCCCAATCAATCAACTTCAGCAGCATGAAAGTGTGTTGGGGCTTCAATGTTACCTACTTAGCGTACTTAGCAGTGAGTGAGTGAGTGAGTGAGTGAGTGAGTGAGTGAGTGAGTGAGTGAGTGAGTGAGTGAGTGAGTGAGTGAGTGAGTGAGTGAGTCAGTGAGTGAGTGAGTTCACTTGTCTACAGGTGGCGTGCTGGGCGCGACCGAGTCCGGCATGCATGGGAGGCGCACCCATGCATGCCGACCGGCTACCATTGCTCTCCGAGCTCACACCGACGACAGCGCCCTCAGTCGGACTCGGTGGCGGAGCCGCGGCGCTGCCGGCGGCAGAGACCGCGCCACTCGCCGCACCCAACACCCTCCATAGCAGCCGACATCTGAGCATATCCAGGCACGCACAAACGGCAGAAGTGCGCACAGAAATGAGAAAAAGATTGGCGGAAATACGGCACGTAGGCAGTGAATGTAGTGAAGATGGCGACTGCGGTGGCTGGCGACGGGGCAGAGCGGCGGTAATGGTGATTGGATGTTTGATAACGAGGATGTGCATTGGGCACTGTGAGACACGGAAATAGTAATCCCTACTACCATTCGAGATCATTGACATTCTCATATTCAGGGTTTCCATTAGGTACTAGGGCACCCAAAGCTGGCATCTGCACTCAATAACAGTCCTGGAATAGAATGCAGGTCTCAACAATGCCCAAAACATAAATGAAATATACTCTAAATTGTCCAAACTTAAAACTGAACTTGATTGTGTGCTTGATGTTTATCCCGGGGTTTCAGTCTAGTTTTAGTTGGCTTACAGTTACGTGTTACATTACAGCCAAATCAGCGATGTTTCTTCAATCGCCACGATAACCGTGCGTCGTCAAAGGTAACGGACAAAAGAGAAACTGACTGACATTTTGCGTCACCGGCAAAGCGCACGTATCAAACGTGGTTTATGTCTGGAAATGACGTGCTCATATTCTTTTTATCGGGATCCCCCTCACTAAGGAAGGAAATAGACGCCCTATGCCACCGGGAATGGTCGCTGCTACTCTGTTTTAACTTTTACTTAATATAATTGAGCAAAATATTTTGAATAGAAAAGGTTTCATAAGTTGTAGCACTTTTGCTCAGGTCATATTGAACTGTCAAGAACATATGAATTGAATTGATGAACTATGAAGATAAGTTATTTTATCAAAGGATTTCGTGTCGCCCAGTAGTGTCGAGCTGTTAGAGGGAAATTATCACCTTTTCCCATAAAAATGGAGTTACGAATTGGAATCGATAGACGAGACAAAAATATATTATAGATTCACCACATTTTGCATAAAAATATTCCTACCAAAATATATTTCAAGTTTAAGTTGATAAGGGTCCCACACTATTAATGACCGGTACTTGCCGGCTGCTTGCAAGTAATTTTGGACTCATCAAACTGCGGGCTTCTCCTTAGAAAACTATACGGGCTTCTCCCGTATAGTTTTCTTACGAAATGGAGTGGAAAACATATTTTGAATCCTGCTTGTTTCGATAATATGACCGGCGATCATATACATTTGACAGACGTTGAATACACAATGAAACCGAATTAGCAGTTTAACTTGGCCCCCTATGGCGGCCTAGCTGTACTGGTTTTAAAACTGTTTCATAAATTGTCAGCATTACAAGCTGTGTATAACTTTGGATCTGGCTATATACAACACTTAAGTTTATATCATCATTGCAAAAAATACCCCAAATAAAACTAGACAAACAATTAAACATTGGCAATTAAATCGAAAAATCAACTTCGCAACCGACCACGGACTTTTTAGTGTCGACGATTTGTTTCAGGGACATTATCCAATGTCCAGGGTCGCACAAATTTGACAAACCGGCGCCAGATATGGCGCGCTTCAAATAGTGATTGGAAAACACTGCTTATGAGTTTTGAAAGAAGTATATGTACTTGCTTTTAATTTGAAGAACTTACAACATTGAATAAGGAAATAATTGTATTTAATTCTTAAAAATTTGAATTAAATCATTGTTATACCATAACGGAAGCCTAAGAAATTGTTGCTTAAAAAATAGAAGGTAATTATTTCCCTTTAACTTGTATTATGTATACATATTATTTAGCCATTCCTTATTTCCCCTAACGGCAGTGCTAAGCAGTACGTGACAACGATCACAAACAATTTAGATGACGACAGGCGCCAATGGGCATAGGCTTAGGAACAAGGGCCATGGCCCCCACTTTTAGGCCCAATTTTTTGCTAAAATATTGTATTTTGTTTGGCGAGAAATGTTGTATGGCAAACAGTTCGGCAAGGTGAGAAGAACCCAACTCTGCAAAGAAATATTGTATAAGCAAATGCTGAGTTTCTTTCAAGACGAGAGCAGCTTCACTGCCCTCCACCCACACTCTTTTCGTGACGTTCCTGTATTCCTGCTCATGGGACCTGGTGGCGGAGGGTCAGGGGCTGGTGGGACCTGGTGGCGGAGGGTCAGGGGCTTGCGTCGGACCTGGTGCGGGGTCAGGCTATGGTGGACCTGTGCGGAGGTCAGGCTAGTCGGACCTTGTGGCGGAGGAGAGCCAAGACTGTGGAACCGGGGTGGCGGAGGGTCAGCGGCTGGTGGGAATGGTGGCACCTTCATCGTATGTATGATTGGAAAAAATCGACAATGAATTTTCCGGCTGAATGACAAAACCGCAGCCAGATAGTAGAGAAGAGATCGGATTCGATGCACACAAAATGTCCATGGTCATAAAACAGATCGCATATAAAGGCACGGCCTAACATTTGTCACTTGTGTATAAACAGCATGGCTCTGCAACAGGAATAAACTGGTTAAGTTGAGATACCCATCACATGCATGATGTATTGATAGCTTGTAGTGTTCGTACAAAACAAAAGACTGGATACCTACACAGGGGAAACCTTCCAGCATATTGATCCGGTGACAAAGTTACTCCCCAGCAATGTTTCAAATAGCTATTTGCAAACCCATTCTGCCTGCGCGTTAAAAATGTGAAATTATTCAAGAAGCAAAGTAACCAATGGCATTTGAAATAGCTTCAGGTTGCTTTAAGCTTCAGCGAGGAACAAAGTATTCATTTTGTCGGTTTCTAGCACTTAATTGCATTTGAAATGTCAATGGTATTTAAAGGAAATAATTCACCTTCAACATGGTTTTTGAACTGAGATAGCAGTTGTGTAGCCCGTGTTGAAAAACCCCTAGCTGCAAGTTTTCTGGGCTGAAAGGGCTCTCCAGCCGAATATATTGACTTTGTCAAGGATTGTGGGCCTCACACACCTGGGCAGAGGCATCGTGGGCTCACACGCCGATCGGCAGAGGCTATACAGTAATCTTACGCGACTATACATTCGAATCTGATTGGCTGAGACACGTTTGACGTTGCGGAGAGTACGCATATAGTTTGAATGAAATTTATAATTTACGTCCTTCTTTCCTGAATCGGCGCGATGTACCTACGGCTATTTTCGACATTATGAAAATAAGTTGGATTTGAAAATATAATCAAATTGTGTTTGAAATAGAGTTCTACATGGGGAGGCTATCCCCATGGCTGGCCGAACCCCATGGCTAATGGGGTGGGCAGGACTGAAAAATCTCTAGATCATGGCTGTGGCTATGGCTGTGGCTGCATGGTCTACCTGGGATGTTTGTTTTCATCAATCTTATCAAACCAATCATGGTTGAAATAAGCCTTGGCATGTTGCCATTACAGTAGACTGGAAGTTAACACATAACATAAATTAACAAAAATATTCACGGCTGGCCAACGGCCAGCCATTGACATTTTGGAATGGCTGTGGCTGGCATGGCCTGTAGATGCCATGGCTGTGGGGCGGCTAGGCTAAGGAAAAGTGCAGCCATGTCGAACTCTAGTTTGAAAGAAGCAATCCAAGGTGAACTATTTCCTTTAATTCAGTAGGCTGTTCAATTTAGTTTTATTTGTCTCTTTCAGCATTTTATTACATTTGAAATGCCAAAGCTATTTATGTCATTCAAATGGTATGTCCATGGATGAAGAAATATGGATTGGAGCCTATCAGCTGATTGCGTATTTCCAGCCACCTGGCGGTCGGTATTAAACACTGAACCCACCCGCCGGTGTGCAGGGCTGCTATGGGCGGGTCATTACAAGCTCAAGCATTTTAATTTGTATAAGACATTCTTTTCGCAAATGATATTGTTCCCTGAGCTTATCTTAATTGAATTTAAAAGGCTTTATTCTGATACCAGTTAAATATAGTCAGCCCCGAGATCTTTGGTTAAAACGAGGAGAAAAGGCAACTTTCAGCACACTCCTTCACCTCTTTGGCTACTAGACGTAGCCAGCACGGCCTCGTAGGCCGTTCTTACCAAAAAAATCGAGCCACGGCTGCAAATAAAAATCGAGCCGAGAAAAGCAGCCGGCTGCATTTTCCGTTATTATAAAGAAATGAGAAGCGACTGCAAATATGTATTTTTTTCTCTACTCGGCTGCAATCTGATGGCAAAAAAAAAAAATGTCCTTGAAGTATGACGTCCATACTTACTAGTTTTGATTAAAATTTAACCAGCAGACTGCTACAATTGGATGTTACATCGGTTTTATTTTCAAAATATAATTAATTCAAACTTACATGTAATACAACTACAGAACTTTGTTCGCCACTGGATTATCACACTTGTTATGGAATATTATTTGAATACTCCCGCGGAAAAGTACTCAGTCGTGACGAGTGATTGGTCGCGGACAACAATACTTCTGGCGTCTGCGGACATTCCGAGGAAAAAATATGTAAACAGTCCCACGGCGGCCAGCTGCGGTGCGAGTGGCTGTGCATTTCATGGAGGATTTTCGCTACCTACTGTGAAACTGAGAGTGATCCTTAATTCTTATTAATTAGTAATTAAAGTAAAAGGTTTTGAATTCGTTTGCACATTAATTGTTAAAATGGAGCGTTTCCTATTCCATCGAACAAGAAAGAAGCGCGGAGGCTGGAGAAGTTCACCAACGGGTGAAATGCCATCAGTCCGAAGCCTGATATGAAATTGATATGAGGCTGCATTGCAAAACACTTACTGAAGAAAAAGCGGAACGTCACTGAAAGCAAGCTTGGAGATGTACGTATGATCACTGCAATTATCAGTTGTTTTACTTGATGACAGCAGTTTGACTGGGACAGCAGTTCGGAATCGAAAGGAATTACATTTTGAAAGGAAATATTTACCATTTTTGCCATCTTCAAAATGAATTTCTTCGACAACATCTTACATTTGTAAGAGATGCAAAATAGTTTGTGTTGATGACTATAGGCCTGTCGCGTGCAGCCGTATAAAAGCAAGAAACCATCCCTACTTTTGAGTTTCAACGTCAAGCTGGCGCGATTGGCGAATAATCCATATTTTATATTGTAATCATATCAAAAATAAATATGAATTATTGGAGTAGAAAAAGAAGCTGAGAGTGCATTACTGATTGCTGTTTATCGTCTGCGTTCGTACCAATAAAACCCTTCACCATGAAATGAGATAAATAATTGTCTTCTATTCATTGAGAAAATTGAGCGGCGCAGTCGGGCGTCTCGGTGTTCAACGAGTTTTTAGTGCATCGTGCCTCAACCCCAGCCTCAGATCTCAGATCGACCCCGGGAAAACACGCATTTGTTATGCCTGCTTGTGCAATTAAACCGGTTAACGACATATCATCACCATTTTACTAGCAGGAGTCTCTTTGGAGTATCGCACCGTGAGTGACGAGCGCCCAACTAAGGAAACATTAAAAAAACATCGATTATTATATATTTCGACCGTACCAATATTACCGATTGAATATGCATAGTTATTATCCAGTTGTATCAACTAACTCATCACCCAGACACACAATCCCTTAAATTCGACGCCCAACCTGGGAGCGCAGCCGCAGACCCGGCATAGGATGCAATTTCAACTTCGGAAGAAAAATAAAACAACTCACCTTTATCGATTGTAGCTAGGTTGCAGGCCTGCAGCAATAGTCCATAGCAGCATTGGTACAACATTATATGACCTACAGCAGCAGTAGAAAGGAGAGGGATTATACAAAATAAATAAAGCCTTGCCCTAAAAAAAAACGCGCCCCCACCTTGCTTTTATTTTCGGCTCTTTTTTCGATCGCTGTACGAACTTGGGCAGCCTATGCGCCTGAGCTGTGCAGACAAGATAAACTTTATATGATAACGAAAAAATGCAGCCGTGTTTTTTGCTCGGGTACCTTTGTTGCTGCGATTTCGTGACTGTATATATAGACTCGGATGGCTCAGATAGAAAAAAACGAGCCGATGGCTCGATTTTTTATGAAGATACGGCCTCTCTGTGGTGCCTGTTTTCAAACATAAATTGACTCCTCTCCTTGCGATTCTGGTTTGGCTTAGCTGTTTCCAGCCCGGCTCAGTTCGACGTTAGGGATTATTCGCGTCCCATTTGCCCGTGTTAGAAACTGTCAAGAATAGTATGTTGCAGAATGGCCTGCGACTATGAAGAGTTTTTACATTCAGAATGAACAGGCTAAGATATCTTGGAGATTCACTTTACCCAAAATCAAGGACACAAGCCCAGGGGATTTATGCAAAGGAAATTTGGACGACAGCGGCTTATCCCACTTGCGCGTAACACTACTTTGGCATATCTTCGTGTGTTTTACTTTTAGGTACTTGATAGACGGCCAGTGACATCTGTGTATTTATTGTGTGCTTGCGTGTGTTTATTCGTATATATATATATACATGTGACTTTACCTGTCAGTGGGCCAACCCGTGGGTGATATACTGAATAAATGAATGAACATCGAACACGGAAATTTGGAAGCAGCGTATTGGGAACTGCTTAGAACTGCATCGGAAAACTGCTCGCGAGACACATTCGCATAGGTATATCAGCGTCTCAGTACCATTTGAGAGCATGTTAAGTGTAAACATCACAATATACACACATATATTTCAAACAACGTTCAAGTCTTTTAGAAACATGAGCAAAATAGAGCAAGATATAAGAGCAGTCTAAATCTGCTGACCCACGGCTGATAGACAGAGGGCGCAGCGACGGTCAACAACATAAACCAGCAGTCCTGAAGTCCGAACAGTCGCTGGGTAGCCCCCTCCAGTGGTAACCATGTGAGGCTGATGGGGATAGCCTTGTAGCTGTGATAATAAAAGCTGTCACTGAAACTAGTGACCCAGACTCATCCAATGTAGTACCGGAGCGGCAAGCCTGAGCCTGAGGTCATCATGGATGTGCCTGTGGATGCAGTTCTGAAAAATGTGATCTCGTATGTGGCGGGGAATGTGATGCATCAGGCTGATGTGAGCTGTGTGATGTGCCAGCATGGCACTTCCCAATAAACATGTCGACGTCGGGCTGACGTCGGCAGATGTCGGCACTTCTCGGCAGCGGTATGCCGACGTCGGGCCAACGTCGGCTGGACCTCGGCATAGGTGGACATATACGACGTCCAGCCGACGTATGCCGACGTATGCCGACGTATGCCGACGTATGCCGACGTATGCCGACGTCCAGCCGGCGTATGCCGACGTCCAGCCGACGTCGGCATGTAGACTGGGATGTTAAAAGGGCTGCCTGGGAGGTGCGCAGGAAGAGTGTTTAACGGCCCTGAAGTCTTACACGGGAGCTGCTGGGGTCAGTGAGGTTCGGGGAACCGGAAATGTCCGACGGCCAGCTTCCTGGGGTTCGTCATCCAGTGCTACATCATATTTGCCTGGACACGCACTTACTATTGTTTTAGAACCGTGTCTCTGAGAGGCTGGTGGCATGCAAGCTTGACAGCGATCAGACCAAGTCCGAACTGGCATGTGCCACCGTGGCGTGCTGTGTGGCACTACGAAGACCTTCGTTAGCATACAGCTTCACTGCTTGTGCTCAAAACTAGTAGAGCGTGTGCCGAGGAGAGCATCAGGTAAACAGCCCCCACACCGGTAACAGTTGGCAGCACTCGGGCGTTTGGGCGCTCAAAAACTACTAGACCATAGGGTTCCATGTTAAAGCGACGATTTTCAGACGAGTCTGGCTCGTAACCTATGGGACATATTTCAATTCCGACTTCTGCAACAGATAGCTATGAGGATTGGCTACAAACGTTTCCATTTACCCATTTTTCATATTCCTGGGCACAAAAGATGGGAAATCGGCTGGGGGTTTAAAAAATCGGAAGCGCCCCAATGCCGACTATGGCGTAGCAATGGAAGTGGCGACTTTGCAGCTCATCTTAATGCTTAGTTAGAGGCGCTAGTTGTTTTGATACCGCTGCCATATGCTACCAAAGATACTGAAATATATCCTATTTCGACTATGCTTCAGTAGATTTGCTGGAAGTTAATTCAATAAATTTAGATTGAATATATGGAAATGCAAGTTAATGATACAATACAATACTGTCAATTTAGCATAGACAAAATATTTTTTAAAACAAATGTATGTTGTCTAATTCATTTGGGCGCTACATTCCTTACCGTTCTACCCGGTGTCTAGTTACCCTGAGGTTAACTACCGCGGAAGCTGAACAAGCTTCATCACTCCTGAGCAGTGTTGGAATTTTGGTCATTTTCTGGTCTTTTGAGGGTCCAAAAGATTTTGCTCTCTTGAAACATTTACTCTCTATTTATGTATTACTGATCACATTTTCATATTCAATTTTGCAGGTTAAGCACACTCATTTGGTGTGTCAGTAAAAAAACAGTGTCTCTTGTCACACGTACCCAAGCAAAAATCTTTATAAAGTCAGCTAGCTATTTTTTTCCAGATACTGGACAATGAGCCATTAACTCTTAATAGTGCAACTAGCTCTGCAATGCAAATGGATATTGACCTCTTAAATCAGCTGTCTTTGGAAAACATTAAGATTAGACATTTTTGGAAATGAAAATGGCCTGAAAATGTCAGAAATTCGCTCTAAATCTGCCAGTCATTTTGCTCTCCGGGATCAGGTCCTGAAAGGAAAATTCCAACACTGCTCCTGAGATGGCATGGCGCTGCGCCATGTGGAATGTATGCTTGCTATACGTATTCCAGGACGTTGTGTGGACGTTTGTTTTGCTGTCGAATAAATACATGCCCCATAGGCGGATCCAAAAAGTGTGATTTTGACAGTTTTGGGGGAGCCAAATCCCAAAAATTATCGCATAATTCTGAAAACTCATCGGATTTCGCTGCTTATGTATCAATAATGATTTTAAAACAAACTTCTTTAGTAAAAGTTGCTGAGTTTACGACAAACTCAGGAAATGTGTCAAATTTGCGCCGATTTTGGGTGGTTTGGGGGGGCCATGGCCTCTTTGCCCCCCCCCCTGGATCCGCCCTTGACATGCCCTTACATGTGAGCATGGATGAGAAAAACACATGATGTGAGTGGCGATTCCTTCGTATTGTGTACAACCGCTCATAATGCAACATTAGCTCGATATTGTTGACCGTCACCGCGAAGGCACTGAGAAGGCTGAGGCTACTATCTCGTTCATGTTTCTAATAAACTTCACTAGCGGATCCAGGGGGCGGCAGAGGCGTTAGCCCCCCTCCCCCCCAAAAAAAAATTGCCTGAAATTGACGAAATTTGAAATGTATTCCACTGTAGAGGGAAATCTAATAAACTTTTACAAAGGCATAATTGTCTTAAACCGTTCAGTAAGTACAAGGAAGCCAAATCTGATGAGTTTTTCAAATTTGCTGAAACTTTTTGAAATTTAGCCCCCCCAGCCCCCCATGCCCAGGTTCTGGATCCGCCAGTGATAAACTTGAACGTTGTTTGAAATATATGTGTAGGTACATAGGTCATAGTGATGTTTACACCCTCTCAAATGGCACTGAGGCTGAAATATGCAAATGAATCTCGTGAGCAGTTTTCCTTAGCAGTTCCCAATAGCATGGATGAGAAATACCCAACCATGCCAATAGGTAGGCTGCTTACAATTTGCCGTATTCGATGTTCCCTTTTCTCTTCGTTACTTACCAAAGATTTGGGGTCTGCCATATATTGAACTTATATCCGAATAATGCCTGTTAATTTCACTTTTATAAAAGCTCAAGGAGAAATATGATTTACAAAACAATGGCTCACAACAATTGAAATGCGTGAGCTCACAATGTCTCGCCCACAGCGGCGCTGCTTATCGGCGGGCGGGTTTCAGTGTTGATACCGACCGCTAGGTGGCACGCCGAGCGGTCAGTACACAGTTTACCAATGCTAAAAGCATTGACGTTCCAATCCAGTATTCAGTCATCAATGGTATGTCAGTTAATAAATCATCGGTTTGTCACACTTATCGGTACCGAGGCAAAAGAGGAATTTATAGACTTTAACGGTGCAAGTAGAGTGTCGGAGCGCACCCCAAACAGCGGACCGGAGGAAGGGGCACAGCCTGACGGCGGACCAGAGGGCCAGTCTGTACGGCGACCGGAGGAGGGACACAGCCCTGACGTGGACCAGAGAAGAGGGACACCAGCCTGACGCGGAGCAGAGGGAGGACACAGCTGACGGCGGACCGGAGGGAGGGACACAGCCTGACGGTGGACCGGAGGGAGGGACACAGCCTGACGGCGGACCAGGAGGGAGGGGACACAGTCTGACGGCGGACCGGAGGGAGGGACACAGCCTG